>VDFB02064396.1:0-22332 GCA_007258455.2 Sequoia sempervirens
TATATGGATATTCCTCACCACAAATGGAGAGTTTAGTTCTTACTGCGCAAATGCAAGGAATGTCCCTAGAACAAGAATCTGACATTGCTCTTTATCTCATGGATGGAAGAAGAAGAGACAATGTTTGCTAATGATACCTTCGTATCCAAAACATCGCAAGTGCAATTTGACTATAACACTCACTCAAAGAGGAGATTTACTGATGAATCAGTTGCCTTGCAACTATCTAGTCTACAACCTAAAAGTGCTTTTGATCAGATACTTGACACTTCCACTGTGCTGCCATAATATTAGCTGTGGAAGGAAATTATCATAACGAGAGTAAAGGACTTCCACCTTACAACATGGTGGAACAATTAAATAAATCATATGTTAATGTGTCTCTGTGGGACATTCTAGCTATCCTAGAGTAGAAGACACTATTACAAAAGGCTCTTCAAGCAGAGATTGGTGCAATGCCAACGGAGCAGTTAGCCATGATCAACTATCTCTTGCTAAAGTTATTATGAACAACACAACATAAGCCCCTATTGTAGTCAAAGATAAGTTGAAGCCCCAAACCTTCTTCTTAACTCTCATTATAGGGAAGAAGTTATTACACAATGCTATGATTTATTTTGGTGCTATCACTATGGTTATGCCTAAGCAAATAATTGAAGTTTTAGGACTTAGCTATGAACCTGTAAAAAGCGAAGTAATGCAGCTTGATGGAAACAAAGTTGAAAATATAGGTATGATCAAGGAACTTCCTTTAACTCTATTTGCTTTCCCTAGTATCATTGTGCTACAAGACACTGTGATCATAGATGTTCCTACCATGTTCGGCCTCTGTCTATCCTAAGAATTTACTTCAAGGGTGGGTGGATACCTATCCCTCGATTGGTCACATTTGATTCTCATAACCAAGAATGATGCAAAAATGAAGATATAATTCCAAGCGTTACATTATAAACATGTAGTGGATGAAGCCATGATAAATTTTGAAGCCATGCATACCTCTATCAACAAGCAAGAAATGTATTGTATTGAATTACTAGAGGAAGAAAAGGTGACCGAAGACTGGAATGATTAAGAGGATGCTCTATTAAGTGAACACATGGACAATGACCCTTTTGGAAATTACCATACTACAGGATTGGGAACCTATGTAATCTATGATGAAGATCAAGTGCTCCCAAAGGTTTCCAAAGAGTTCAAAAGTGGCCAAGCACCTAAGCTATGGACATTGTACTTTGATGGGGCAAGATGCAAAGTAGGCACCGAAGCGGGGATATGTTTGATATCCCCACAAAATTAAAAAATACTAAGGTATTTCTGCTTCCCATTGAATTTTTTGAACAATGAAATTGAATATGAAGGATTAGTTCATGGTTTAAGCCTTACAGAGCGAATGGGAATTAAGCAATTAATGGTGTTCAGAGATTCTGAGCTAGTGGTCAACCAAGTCCAAGGAATTTCCATGGCAAGGAATGCCCATGTGAGATCCTATTAGCATCGAGTCTAGGACCTAGTTGAGGGTTTTGAAGCCTTCAAAATTCAATTTTTTTCCCAAGATGAAAATGGCGATGTAGATTGCATGGCAGCAATCAAATCATAGTTCAATCCTATTTCCAACCTTATACATAACAAACACTGTATACGAGTAATAGTCCGACCAACGGTTCCCAATAATGATCAAAGTTGGAAGGTGTTTGAAAGTGATGAACACATTGCTTCATTCATCCAATAGTCAAGGGAGTTCACTGATCAAATCCAATCAAATATTGTAGAGGCTTATGAAGGAAAAATCATGTAGCTCAAATCTAATAAACTTTTGAAAGGATTGGCCACTCTCAAAAACCTTTTTGATTGTGTTGATGCAAGAAATGATAGAAAGAAGTTTGTGGCAAACAAAAGCGACTATATAGACCTTTAGGTCTCAAATGAAAGAAACCTTTGAGTCAAGAAAGATGTCTTGTAGCATGATAAAGAAAGGCTCGTCAATTTTTGTGAGAAATATGGAGTAGTGGCCTAGTCCTATGATGACCTAAATGGATATGATCCTAACATCATGTAGCAGATGATCAAGCTAACAAAAGGTGCAAAACTAGTCTGAAAAAAGTAGAGGCTAGTAAACCCCAAAATTGAAGCACTAATGGCGCATGAGCTAACAAAGCTAATCGAGTCAGGGATTGTCTTGTCAATCAAGCACGTGGGTGTCCAATCTGGTCCCAGTCTAAAAGAAGAATGGAGATATCCACTTGTGTGTGGACTTCTGAGACCTGAACAGAGCATCCCTGAAGGATCATTATCTGCTACCTTCTATGGAGACAATCCTACAAACATTAGCAAGATCAAAAATGTTTTCTCTACTTGATAGCTTCTTCAGTGATAATCAGATTCGAGTTCAAGAGGAGGATCAGCACAAGATTACATTCACTACAAATTGGGGAACATTCTCATATGCTAAAATGCATTTTGTTTTATCAAACGTAGGAGAACATTCTAGTGGGTGATGGAAATTTCTTTTAGCGAGCAAATCAATAAGATTATCCTAATTTATTTAGATGATCTTATTGTGTTTTCTAATTCTAAGAATGATCATTTTGATAACTTAGAAATGGTTTTTTAGAAATGCCAAGATTTTAGGGTTTCCATAAATCCAAAAAAAGTGTATTCAGAGTGCCACAAGGAAAGCTATTAGGAAACATGGTGTCCAAAGAAGGAGTTTCAATTGACCCCAACTGGGTGAAAGCCATCAAGGAACTTCCCCTTCCAGTTAACAAGAAAGGAGTTCAATCCTTCCTGAGAAAGGTAAATTTTGTTAGCAAGTTTATTTCTGACTTCACGAGAATAATTAAGCCAATCACCCTGATGATTAAAAAAGGTCAAGCATATAAGTGGACAAAGGAAGGCAGAGAAGCCTTTGAAAAAGTTAAGGATGCTATTTCCTTAGCTCCAGTATTGGTTAATCCAGACTTATCTAAGGAATTCATAATGTATGTATTCAGTAGCAAGTCCAATATTGCTACTATCTTAACTCAAAAGGATGATGAAGGAAAAGGAGAACATATGGTGGAATTTTATTCCCGGACCCTAAAGGAATAAGAGACGAATTATAATTTCGTCAAAAGGAAATCCTTTGCAATAGTAAAGGGACTTAAAAAATTCCACCATCTAATTTCCTGCAACAAAGTTATTTTCTATGTCACACATTCCAATGTGCATGAATATATCATGGAGAGAGAGTTCACCAAAAAAAGAGCTAATTGGATCATAAGGGCAGATATGAGGGGTGAGGTCGAGGCCACTAAAAATGTATGTGGAAGGGTATTGTGAATACATGGTGCATGTGAGAATGCACCCAGGAAGAGCAGCTTGAGCTTGTTCTAATGAATGGTAGGGTCTTAGAGTTGTTGGCTATGAGATAGAGTGGGAGTTTATGCAAACAGAAAGTATCTACTAGATCATACTTGCCTCCCAAAGAGGGAGATACTATCAACTACAAAATTATAGATATATGCACTATTGGGAAGGGGTTCTTTTCAAAAGAATTTGAATAGCCTTCTCCTATGATGCATTACTACAAAGAAACAAGCAAAGAGAATCCTTGACACTTTCCACAACAGCGCAATGGGAAAACACTTTTCTGCTAAGACCACCACCATCAAAATCATGTGTGTAGGTTACTATTGGCCCACACTTTTCAATGACTCTCACTCCTTGGTGAAATCTTGAAAAGAATGTCAATTTTTAATAGGAAGAAGGAAGAATTATGCAATGCCTCTCAAGCCTATAGTGGCAGATGGACCGTTTGCACAATGGGGCTTGGAATTCATCAGGATGATCAATCCCGCTTCTAGTGTCAAACACAAGTGGATTCTGACGGCTACAGATTACTTCATGAGATGGAAAGAGGTCACTTCGCTTAAAAATGCAATAGAGGTAGAAATAGTGGATTTCCTTGAAGAGTTGGTGACAATGTTTTTCCCTCTGAAAACTAGCATTTTTGATAGTGCCAAAGCTTTCTTAGGTGCAAAGGTATGTCACTTTGCATTAACAAATAGCATATTCCTTAAGACATCATTAAATTACCCGCAGGAAACAACCTAGCTGATTCAATGAACAAGAACCTAGTCCAACTCCTTAAAAGAAAGCTGGTTTAGAGCACTAGACAATGGAAAACCTCGAGGTGACATTTGGGAAGACCTCATAACTACTAAGTAAGTCCAAGACTTCACCTTATGAGTTGGAATATAGGAAGAGGAGCTGTTTCCTATATCTATGTAGATTCCAATGCTTCAACTATTGAAATCCCTTGAGATAGAATAAAATAACACCATGGAGATTCAATTTTCTAAACTATTAGAAGTACAAGAAAAAAGGGAGAAGTAAATAATAACCATGACAAACTGCTAGCAAGTGGTCAAGTGATGGTTTGACAAGAGGGAATCTGACCAAAGCCTAAAATGCAAAGACATAGTGCTGAAATTTAATGAAAGGGCTACTAAGCCTAGTCAATATAGAAAGTTTGGTATCCTGTGGAAAGGTCCATTTAAAATCATTAACTACAAAGAACATAATGCTTTCAAATTAGAAAGCATGAATAGGAAGCCTTGGGAATTCTGGTCAATGGGATTCATCTTAAGTTGTTCCATTGAGTGACAAAGTTTTACTATTGTATATATGTAGATAATGCTTTTATTTTTCTTTCCCTTTGTGTCATTCAGCCTTTTTTGAAATTAATTTGTGTTTCAGCGGAAAGCAACCCATCATTGTGGAGAATAGGGTAGTAAAATTACTTTGTAGGAACAATAAAAAAAAAACACACCCATATGCAAAGTAAATAAACAAATATGCTGAAAGAGAAGGACTCATGGATTTTATAAAGATATATGTCATTTTATATATTCTTTAATTTTTACATGAAAAAAATGGCTAAAAGAGCCGTAATTCAAAAAGTATATGATTATACATGATATTATTTTCATATATACTATGTGTATGGCCATTTTTGAGGCTTATATACAAAAACTAGAAACAGGTGGTTTCTTCTTAATAGCAAAAGACAGGGAGGCAAGGAAGCATTTCATCCAATAGCATGGGCAATAACAATCAATGCATTAATAACAATTTCTATTGTGTCTTCATTAGTAGGTACATCAGCAACAAAAGTAGAATCATTTGGAGCAATTGCCATTGGCAGAGGGAACACTAGGTTCCTAAAGTTAGTGTACCAATCAATGTTGTAGAATGGCACTACATTCTAGATGGGAAGCAAAAAGTGCAAGGCCTGGGTAACCTTCCACTGGTGTTTTTTGTGTGTCTAGAGGTGGAATCCACTAAGAAATGGCAGCCACAAGACTATCGCTTCTTCCTCAATATAGCACCAGAGGTCACTGGTCATTGGTAGGCCTTCCCCATACACAGTCTGAGCAACGACTTCACCTAGACCATTCAAGTACTTTTTAGGAAATATTTCCTTAACTAACTTCAAAATCAAAGGCATGGGGATACCAATATCAAACATAGATGCAACAAACTCTGAGAAAATGTCAGTATTGACATAGTATTTGTCTTCATACTCAATGCAGTCCTAACCTAGAACCCACTTCATGGCTATTAAATCTAGGGATTGTTTGTTTTTGGTCATCCTTTTCAAGTGCCTAGTTGAAATCTCTTTGAAGAAAGCTATCTGTGACTTATAAGAAACTAGCCTAATAGGAGTGTCCATGGTACCAACTCACTGCTACTGCCTTCTAACTATTCCTAAAATTTTCCTACAACTTAGCCTATGAGGAACCTTGCCAGTAATAAAAGCCAGATACTTAGCCAATGACCTATTGCTAAAAATTTCTCAAGTGCTAAGTGTGATTTCCTCACTACTTAGAGGCCTATTTATAGAAAAAATGAGGAAAACCATGCTAATATGCTTTGAGAAAATGTGATGATAACCAAGTATCAGCTTGAAAAATGTGCATGCATTTTCTCACATTTCTTGACCTATTGCATCTGTAAAATTATGACTCAATGCATGCAGAGTTTATGAGAGAAATTAATTAGCTTAAAAATGGTGGCGCTCATCGGCAATAAGCTGCCTGGTCCAAAGGCTATTGTGTCACCTCACAACATTTCCCAAAACCCAAGGCTGGATTCATATCTTTTCAAGCACAAGTTGTTGCTTTGGCTTAATCATTTCGTTCATGACATTAATTTCTAATGCATACGAATGTTGAGTTAAAACATAAATCACTATCCCAAGTTCCAAGGAGATCACCTCGTATCACATGGTTTCCAAATGCAATTATGCCTTTTTTCCACTTTAGCTACCAAATATCCCATCTTCGCACGAGCCAAGGAGTAGGTAGTACATGCCGAATTAAATGCAAAAGCCCACTTTCTTCTACCACTTTGAGAAAAGATAGATAAAATATTGCATGAAGAAACTTTTAATGCTTTAATGTCTTTTGAAATATGCTAAGTCAAGTGAAGAGAAGTTTTAGCATATCTAGAGTTGAGTAAAAATTATTTAGAATTCAAAACTTGCAGAAGCTTTCATCTAAGGAAACAAAATGTCAAAGAGTTCATCAGAACAAATTCAAGAGGAGACTAACCAACACTTGCTTAGAGCTATACGGTCATCAAAGGCTATGTATGTCTGAATATTTATCATATGCTATGCCTAGTATACCAGATAAGATGAAGAGGGAAAATACAATGCAGTTGGATAGGCCCAAAGACTACAAAAACCAGAAAAGGGTTGAGGAGGAATGGGATAATATTTATGACCCATGCTTTGTGAAAAACCCTAAGTCTTTAAGAGAATTAGCCTATGCAAGGATGAGGGCATCTCAAGAAACCATATCAATAGCAAAAAAGGTATGGTATAGCGGGCTTCCACAATACATGGTCTTGCTGGTACATTATTGCCTGGAGATAGTTGATGCTGCCATTCAGCATTATAACCCAAACACCCACTCCATCGAGGGTCGAACTTTGAATGTTAACATCAGCCCATAATCCATTTGGAACATGCTATGTATGCCAGACCCAAGTATTAGAAAGGAGAAAATTGAGTCCTTCGCTCCTGCTAAAGGAGAAAACACATGGAGGGTGATTAAAAAGGGCCCAAATTTCCTAATGGAGGAAATTGGCAAGAAGGGAATCTCAGGTGCTAAGATACCAAGTGTCTCATTGCTGCACCATTCATTTCTTGATGAAATGCATGATGCCTTGTCAATGCTAGCATTTGTGTGTGGTCGAGACTTTGACAAGATGGTGGAGGCCTTTCAACTAGGGTCAACTTTCCAATTCTACAGGTAACACAATATCTTTTGGTACGATTTCACCAAATTCCTCATGGAATAAATGATACAGAAAATAGAAAATTACCCAATGGAGGGGAAGTTTACATTTCTCTCCTTTCAAGTTCATATGTTCATGCATCAAAACCCTGACTTCTTTGGCAGATATTTTGAGTTGTCTATTTTTTATGAGAAGTAGAGGAGGAAGTCAATATCCACATGGAAACCCTTTCTTTCCATGACATACAATTATTATGCATTTTTAAAATATTTTATAACTCTGGTCTTGCAATATTTACAAGGATGAGGTAACGTAATATGGCTCAACATAGATTAGACTAGATATATGCAAAGTTTCACTCCCGCTTGTGACTGGTTCTTTAGAGTGGATTTCACACTTCTCTAGATGTGGGGTTTCACTGATCAACCTTTCCTACTCCCAATCTGTGTCATGAATAGGCTGCTTGAACTTGAAATGTATCAACAGGTGTGTTTTATTGATTATACCTTCTGCAGTAGCCAAAGCGTCAAGAGGAAAAGATTCTTCACTTGTTCAAAATTTTTTAAAATAGTGACTCTAGTAAAGAAGTAATCACATCAACTATTGCAGGATAAACTAGCTCATTTAGGGTTGGTTTTGGTATGTGATAAATGAGATTACAACCCTTTCAATGATCTACTATAGCTATAGATGAAGGTTACTCACATTCCTCAACCCTACTAGGAAAAGAGGCACAACCCGTAGGTGGATAAGGATGAATTTTTTGTTGAACTAGCACGTGTTACCACATAGGATAACAAAGAGCCATGACACAAGTTTTAATTCTCTATGGTGGAGGCTAAGGATAGTGTATAGATGGAATGCACCATGTACAACAAGTTGCAGAAAGATGAGGAATGGACTAATGAGAAGATAGAAGCTTTATGGAAATATCGCCAAGAAACAAGATAGTTGAATGCTCCTTACAAAAGCTTGAAGTAGGACAAAGAATTTGAAAAATGGTGGGATGAGGAGCATCCAAACTTAGAATCTAGCCCCAATGAAGGTAATGGCCCATAAGGTGGGTATGAAGAACAATAATAAGAAGAAATGATGACTTCTACATCTTCTGCACTGCAAAGGAAAAACTCTGGGCAACTCATCTATGTAGCCACAAATGTGCAATTTAATGTATCAAGGGCTTCACATACACTCATTTGGGCTGCTAAGGTAACTAGAGTGTCAGATCAACAACTGGAAGTAACTTCTGAGGCTAGAGAAACCCCACCCGCAAAGTAGCAACAGATGGAGGCCACTGTTGGGGAGAGTTCACAAGAACCCACTGAAAGACAGGTGCTTGCAACTAGCCAGGAGCTTGAAGAAGGGAAGAAGTAGCTAATGAGTCAAGGGCCACCATCGACTAGTCAATAGGTATATTTTTCTCCTCTTCTCTTGCTTCATAGTCCTTGGTATCCTCCACTATCTTTGTGGAAATCCCTACCGTGAGTGTTGGCCCTTCGTTTCCCACCTTTGATCCAATGCATGTAGGAGGTTTCACCTAGTTCTCACAGGTCACTCCACCTGCCTTTACTCCTCTGCATATCCTTACACCAACTGCTACTACTCAAATCTTCCTTGCCTCACTTTCTAAAGTTGTACCCATTGTCGGCACCCCTGCTTCTACTATTTCCAGAAATCCTCCTCTTCCCTTATAGTAGGTCGTCTCCATGATGACAACTCCACTATTTCAGCACACGAGTCCTCATGTCGCTTCACCAATTGAACCTTGGAAAGTGGTAAGCCCTTCTACTGGTTCTCAAGCCAAGATTTACAATGTGCCCCCTTTCTCCCCACAAACTGTCACTCTCCAGAAGAAGCAAATTCCTGGGACTATCAAAATTACCTATCCATATGCCCTACCTTCTGGTGCTCCTTTCATAGGAGGGTGAGTCTCATTGTCGACCCTATTCATGGCACATATGGACTCTGGAAAGGAGGCACACATAAATAGAATACAAAAGCACAAGGCCAAAAAGGATAGTAAGCCTATAGAACCAAATATACAAACTCTTTATGATGAGACCCAACATGTGTTGAAATTTGTGACCCTATACCCGACAGTAACCAAGCCACAAGGGGAGATGCATCCAGAAGACCATGAAGTGTATGTAATAGGGCTTGACATGAAGGTGGATCGACTGTAGGATAAGGTAAAGCTTATGGTGGAAACACAATGGGTGGTCACCTTTGACTTTCTCAAAATTGACTACCAGCTGAAGAAAATGGATGAGTAGCTTAAATCGGTAAGGGAAAAGGCTAGTGTTTTGGAGAAAAAGGAGAAATCTCTAGAAGTGGATGTTGCGTGTTTGATAGAGAGGGTGCTAGGAGTGAAGAATGAAAGGAACAAACTTCAAGGGGAGCTTGTGAAAGTTTAGACTATCGACTTTGCTATGGTTAATGAGTTGTGTACTAAGAATCTAGAGGTGGAGCAGAATTTGTAGCTAAGGAACAAGTAGTTGGAGCAACATCACATTGAATATGATCAAAGGATGGCACAAAAGAATGAGACCTTAGAGCATCAACGAGCTCAATATGATCAAAATTTATAGGAGAAAGATGCTGAATTTGAGGGCTAAAAGGCCAAATTAGAAAAAGAACTTCAGGAGAAAAAGTCCTCTCTTGACATGCATTTGGAAAACCACTCCTGAGCCAAGGAAAATTGGCATAAAGAAATAAGCAACTCCGAGGAGCAATTGGCATCCGAAAAAGAAAAAGTGCAAAACTAGTTGAGGTCATTAATTCAGAGGACGTGGAGATCACTTCTCTTAAAAGCTCTCTCCTAGCCTCCCCTATGCAACCAGATCTTGTTCCACTAGTTAGGCAGTTGTATATATCTCATTGGGAAAAGATTAAGACTTTTCTCCTAACACTACAACCCACTCTCCAGTTCATCACCAAAGTAGAAAAATTGAGCTAGGAGTCTCATAGTACAATTGAGAATTTTCCATATTTTATCTCAAAAAAGGTTTCAAAAGTAAAGGATCTGCTCACCAAGCTATATTTGGTCTCTGATGAAGACCTTTCCAAAGTAGGAATTGAAGATCAAAATGCTGCCACCCATACTGCAAAGAATTTTATCCATTGCCACTCTGCCTACCAGTGCACTAAAGTGGCCACAACTACCCTGAACAAGACAATGGACAACATGTGGGAGAATTTCTCTAGATTTAGTGAGATGGGTCTACCATCCCCGTTCCTTGAAGATGGTTCTATTTCTATAGCCGAGCAGATCGCAAAAAGAATAGAGGAGAAGGAAATGACCCGAATGCTTTCCAGAATTTCAACCATCATCCCATCGCAACTGACATTGAGGGGTTTATTTATCTTCTTGCACAACTATTCTTTCATTGTAAGGTAGGGGTTGGCTTGCCCAAGACACTACCTTATAAGCAGGAGCTTGACCTAGCTGGAGCATAAGAGAATTTGTGCAACATAATCAAGCCATCCAAGGAAAATTGGTCACCGTTGTAGGTGGCTCTTTCCAAGCTTTGACTCTATCACCTGGTGAATAGCACTCTAGTCTGTAAACCATATAAATTTTGGGTTCTTCATTCCTCAATCAAAATGTCCCTAGTAGTCGCCAAAAGCTATGAATAAATATTCAACAGGCTCCCTTCCGGTATATTTTTTCTTTAAGTATCGGCTTGTGCATTGCAAATAAGCTACTCAGCCTTTTTTTCAAAACTCTGCTACCCCCTCCATGTGTCTGCTTTATACTCCCTGGAGGTTTCCTTTTCTTCACATTTTCAAAATCCCCACTATACTTCCACACATCATCGTTGTGCACAATCGATGATCACTTCCCTTCACTTTTAAGCAAAGCTCCACCCACTCGCCACGTGTCACCTTGGTGCAATTTTTCAATGGTGAAAGATAATGATTCACATGGGCTACACTATGCTAGCACATGTCTGTTCAGTGGGTTTTGTATTTGGGCAGTGGATAAAGCAAACCAAATGCTGCAACTAGCCACCATGTGTCATAATTACTTTATAGGGTGATGAAACTTGCATGCTTGACCTTTCCGGGACCACCACCATCATTTGCAAAGGATGCACCTAAGTGTAGAATGACCATATTCTTGGTTTCAAATCTTTTCTATTGCAACAACCTAGAGATATACTCAATTTTGCATCATTGTCGAAGATGTGCAATCTTTTCTATTACTGCTCTCCAAGGCTGTGGGACTTTTCAGCTATATATACTTCTCTCTATTTTGAGGGAAAGGTTTGGATATCGGAAAAGGAATGATAATTTTAGAAAAGACACCAGGCCTTTATTATTTTTTTATTATTGTAAAAGACTCTCAGACTGTGCCAATTGTTTGGACTTTCTATTCTTTTATGATATTTGATTAACTTTAGACTATGTTGTTATTGTCTGGATATTTCATTTGAGGACTTCTATAAATTGAATGCAAGTTTTCTAGTCTAGATCATGTCTTATGACTCTTCTTGGTAGTAGGAATGTATGCAATGTTATTTTATATCAATGGATGGATTATCTATACTTTAATCTTCAATTTATGCCTTTTTGGAATATCACAAATACCAATCGGGCCCTTAGATCTATGATTTATCATTCCTATCATTAATTCTTGGCGCATCACCTTAGATTAGATTTTATTTTATATATCTACTTCATTTTCCCTTTTCAAACCCCCATTATAGAAGAAGCTGACTTTTTTAAAAATCTAGAGGTCACTCAATTCAGCACAAAAGGTAACCCATAAATTGATTTTCCCATAAGACACTGTTACCTTGTCAACTTTTGGCATCAACAGTGTCTGGCTTGCACAACTATTCTTTCATTATTCTTTCATTATGAAGTAGGGGTCGGCTTGCCAAGACACTACTTATAAAGAAGATCGACCTAGCTGGAGCATAGGAGAATTTGCACAACAAAGTCAAGCCATCAAAGGATGATTGGTTGCCACTACAGGTGGCTTTTTCCAAGCTCTGACACCATCACCTGGTTAATGGCACTCTGGTCTATAAACCAGAGAAATTTTGTGTTCTCTATTCATCAAGCGCAACTCCCCTAGTAGTCACCAAAAACTATGAATAAATATTCAAAAAGCTCCCTTCATGTATAGTTTTTCTCTAAGTATTAGCTCGCACATCACAAATAAGCTACTCGGCCTTTTTGTCAAAACTCTATTGCCCCCTCCACATGTCTGCTCTGCTCTCCCTAGAGGTTTGCTTTCCTTCATATTTCAGGAATCCTTGCTATGCTTCCATGTGTCATTGCTGTGCATAATCGATGATCACTTCCCTTCACTTTTGAGTAAAGCACCACCCACACGACATGTGTCACCTTGGCACAAATTTTCAATGGAAAAAGATAAAAATTCACATTGGCTGTGGTATGCCGCCACATGTCTCTTCGAAGGGTTTTTTATTTGGGCAATGGATAAAGTGAACCAAATGCTGCAACTAGTCATCGAGTGTCATAATTACTTTACGGGGTGATGACACTTGCCTACTTGACCTTGTCATGACCACCGCCATCATTTGTAGAGGATGTACCTAAGCCTAGAATGATCGGATGTGTCATTTTGAATATTTTATATTGCAATGACCTAGAGATATACTCAATTATGTATCATTGCAAGAGATCATGAAATATTTTCTATTACTGCTCTCCAAAGTGATGGGACTTTTTAGCTATATATACTTCTCTCTATTTTGAGGGAAAGGGTCAGATATTGGGAAAGAAACACTAATTTTAGAAAAGACACCAGGCCTTTATTATTGTTTTTATTATTGCAAAATACTCTCAGACTATTCCAATTGTTCGGCCTTTCTATTCTTTTATGATATTTGATTAACTTTAGATTGTGCTGCTATTGTCTAGATATTTCATTTGAGAACTTCTATAAATTGAATGCAATTTTTCTAGTCTAGATCATGTCTTATAACTCTTCTTGGTAGTAGGAATGTATGTAATGTTATTTTATTTCAATGAATGGATTATCTATGCTTTAATCTTCAGTTTCTTCCTTTCTGAAACATCACAAATACCAATTGAGCCCTTAGATCTATGATTTATCATGCCTATCATTAAGTCTTAATGTATCTCCTTATATTGGATTTTATTTTATATATCTACTTCCTTTTCCCTTTTCAAACCCCCATTATAGAAGAAGTTGGCTTCTTTAAAATTTCAAAGGTCACCCAGTTTAGTACAAAAGGTCCCCGATAAACTGAGTTTCCCATAAGACACTAATACCTTGTCAATTTTTGGCATCAATAGTATCCAAGAATAACAAAGAAATATTTGAGTTCATGGGATTGAGAGAAGGAATTCCTAGTGGTGATAAAAAAAAGTTGGATTTATCATTGACTTGGATGATATGGCATACTTTAGGGTGTCTATTCACCCCTCTAGTTGCAAAAGTAAAAATTAAAAATAAGAAATGAAGAGTCTGTAGGTGAAAATTGCAAGTCACTTTTAGACCAAGAAAAAGTAAAATTAATGTACATATCTAAGGGATAAAACCTCTTTGAGGCACCCAAGGATGGATGGTTGTACATTATTCCCATTAACCAAGAGAAGTCACCAATGCTTATTGAAAAATCTATCAAAATTAACATTGGAACGGTTGAAAATCACCAAATGATTTGTTTTGTAGCATCACTAATAGAGACAAAATATCTTGGGTTCCATACATTCTTTATAGAATGATAGATCAAATTTTCTTGGTCATATGCTAAAATTCCCAAATTAGACCCTGAGTTGATATTACACAACTTACCAGTACACCCCGATGCCAAACCAGTCAAGAAAAAGCGTAGAAAAAAATGCATCTACAAATTTCTCTATTAGTCAATGATGAATTGAAGAAACTAGTTAATGTTGGCTTTATTAGGTCTATTGATTATGCAGAGTGTATTTTTGATCTTGTACCAGTAACAAAACCAATGGGTGGGATTCACATTTTCATTGACTTCCACAACCTAAATAGGGTGCATTTCCTAAGGATGACTTTCCTTTTCCAAACATTGACATAATCACGAACTTGATAGTTCGATACAAGATGTTATCCCTTATGGATGGCTCCCTGAGATATAATCAAATAAAAATAGCTCCTGAAGACCAACATAATATATCTTTAATTTGTCCATAGGGAACCTATTATTGGAATTTCATGCCTTTTGGACTTAAAAATGTGGGAGCCACATACTCTAATGGAAGATTATGTAGATGACCATAATTTTCCATGACCTCGTACATACTCTAATCAAAGATTACATAAATGACCTACTAGAAAAATATTTGACAATAGGTGATCACCTATGGGTATTAGAAAATATTTTGAAAATTTTGGAAGAATACAAAGTCAGATTAAATCCCAAAAAGTGTGTGTTTGGAGTAACATCAAGAAATATCCTATGTAATATAGTTTCTAGATGATGCATTGAAGTATACCCAAGAAAATTAAAAGCTATAATAAACTTTCCTCCACCTAACAACACAAGTAAACTACAGACAACACAAGGATGACTCCAATCTATTAGACAATTCATAGCATAATTGGCTAACAAGATACATCCCTTTCAAAATTTACTTAGAAAAGGTGTACCATTCATATGGACAAATAAATTTCAAGAAGCCTTCCAATAGATTAAGGATTAGCTACTAATGCCACCAGTATTAATGCCAAATATTAATTTGAGACCTCACATCCTCTACATTTTAGCAACTACATCTGCACTAGGGGCATTACTTGCACAAAAATGATGATGAAGGCCATGAGTGAGCAATATACAATATCAGTCACACCTTGGTTGGTTATGAGCTAAGTGGGTCATGATACTCAATGAATATGATATTCAGTATGTTGAAAGAAAAGCAATAAAAAGGCCAATTCATTTCTGATCATCTCGCAGATGTACCAACTTAGGTCGATCACCCATTGATCTCTAATTTTTCAAATGAATCCATCTTCACTATGGACATGCCAATGACATGGAAACTATACTTCAATGGCCCTCACACAAACCATGGTTTAGGAGAAGGAATACTATTTATCACCCCTCAAGGTGATATAATTCCTGTCATTCAAAATTTCCTTTCCATAAACAAACCATATAGAAGAATATGAGGCCTTCCTCATAGGACTTTGTATGGAAATAAAATGGAATATCAAGCATGTGAAAGTATATGAAGATTATCAAATAGTAATCTAACAATTCAATGATGATTTTGACAACAAAGATGAAAAGCTCACCCCATGTACAAATAAATGGTAGATAGCTTCAAGAAGTATTTTGACATAATTCTTCTCCATCAAGTCCCTTGCATTCAGAATAAAGTAGCAAATGCCATGGCCACCATTGTCTCTCTCTTGGATATACCAAAAAACATGCCTCAATTCAAGTTTCTAGTAGAACAATTGTTGATCCCTGTGTTTGATATCCCTAAATCTGATATGGTTTGTGAGCTTGTTGGTCCTAACTCCCCATGGTACCAAGACATATACAACTACCTCCATGACCATGTCCTTTCCACTGACCTTTAGACTAATCAATACAAGGAATTTACCCATAAAACCTCCAAGTATGCCATCATTAGTGATATACTTTACAGATGTACCCTTGACAATAGCCTTTTGCAATGTCTCAATATTAAGGAAGCACAAACGACCTTGTGAGAGGTGGATGAGGGTGTATGTGGAGCCCATTCTAGTGGTCCAACAATGGCTAAGAAGATCGTGAGAGCTAGTTACTATTGGTCTACAATGGAATAAGACCCCTATCACTTCATCAAAATATGTTGATAGTATCCATGGAGACTTGATACACGTATCAGTTGAAGAATTGAACTCGATAACATCATCATTTCCCTTTTCCTAATGGTGACGTAACCTCATAGGTACTTGATCTATCCTATATCCTAAAATAGCTATAAATTCATCATCACCATTACTGAATATTTCACTAAATGGATTGAAGACAATCTTATGACATACATTACCAACAAACAAATTTCTGAGTTTATCCTCAACTATATTATTTGTCAGTATGGTGTCCCTCAGTCCATCATCACTGACAATGGTCATCCATTCAAAATCCAAGAAGTGTTGGAACATAATGATCTTCTAAGAGGGGGGTGAACCAGTAGATTCTAAAATGTGTAGATTGAAAACTAAAGATGCAAACATAAACATGCAATGGTGCAGGAGCACCTAGGCTAACCTCCATAGACTAGGAAATTTTGGCTTGTATCTGACCTTAGCCAAGTCAGAGGGTTTGTGTGTTTGTTTTGAACCTTAGAAGGTCATTGTTATGGCTAGGTGGATTAGTCATTAGGACTAAGGTCACCATAGTTTAGTCTTTGTTAAATATCTCTGCTTTAATTAGCCTTAATAGCTTAAGATGGGATTGGAGCCTTAAATGTGTTCTAAACACATCAATGTTGTTAGAAAGATGCCATGAGGTAGTTAATGGTGTTGGTGGCTCGAAATCAAGGAGATAGAGGTCCTAGGAGTTTGGAAGAGGACATAATGGGAAGTTGCAAAGTTGTCAAAGTTGTCATGACAACATTTGTCATGTTGCATGCAACTTAGTTATCTCGGATCCCCTAAAAGACAAGAGTGGGGAATCGACCAACAGACCCTAAAAAGGTGGTAAATGGCATCTAAAGAGAGTGTGTGGCTTGAATTTTAGGTAGGTAGACTTGTAATCAAGTGTTGGTTGTGGTGGAAATAGAACTCTGCATTTTCTGTGTATACCGAATGTTTTTGAGTGACAGTGATAATAGATGAGTTAGATGTATTGATTTGGTTTTAGATTTGTGTTCATAGAGTAGTCTTGAGCATTTTCCATTCTGTAATCAAGTTGTTTTTAGTTGATTTGGTGTTTTGAATTTAATAGTTAAGGTTTAGAGAGTCTTCTTGTTTTGTTCCGACCAGACAGTCTTTTCATGGCTCCCCCATAAAATCTAGCCACGGGATCCTCCTGAGATTAGATGAATATGATAGGGGAGCCAATGAACTATAAATATTTAGCAGTAGGAGTCATGTGGAATTGAGCAATTGCATTTAAAACCAAACCCTAGGTGAGTTCAATACCCGGTTAGAGGTTTGGGCAGCGAAAAGTTGAAGAGAACAGGCAGGGGAAAGAGATACTGTACGAAACAAGTACAGTTCCAGGTGGGGCATAGCCATATCTAAGAATGCTAGAAGGATTGTGGCTTAATCAATCCATTTGTGTGAGAGATGAGCAAGAGATCAGTGAAACCCTAGCAATTAGGCCTATTAGTCCTATTTGCCCTAGATTGTAGGAAACCAGTGTACGGAGGAGCCAGGGGTCTGAAACCTTGTGAATCTTTTAAAGGATCAAAAAGGGTGTCTGAAAGTGCAATTTCTTTGCCAGGTTGTTTGGAGAATTTGAGCAAGAAATCCAAAAAGGACACTGTCAAGGGCTACAAGGAATTAGGCCTTCTCAAAGCAAATCCTTGGAATCGGTAAAGAGGAAGATTGAAGACCATCCAATATAGATCTAAATGGATGTAAAATGCATGATTCCAGTATCTCTGACACCCCTGCAAGCAGTCTAAGGTTGTGAGCGAAGTTGACACTTAGATTCTTCTAAGTGTAGGAGAGAGTTTACAAGTTCAAGTGTTGTCAGTCCTCCAAGGTGAAGCACAAGGAGTGAGACTCTTGGGGAAGAGTTGAAACAGGGCTTAGTTAATGACCCAAGCCTAATCAAAACCTAGAAGCTATCAGGTTCCTGGATGAAGACAGGGAGAAGTCTTCCTAATTAGTTGTGCAAGCAAACCAAGGAGCACTTACACCATATTGGTATCAGAGCCTTTGTTTGATCAGGCTTGTGATTGATGTTGCAACCCACTGAATTAGTAGGAGAGAATACACCAGAGGAAGAAAGAACCATGGTGACTAATGCTGAGTTAGCCAAGAAGGTAGAAGAGCAAGAAGAGGATAATCAGCTGCTAAGAGAAAGGTTGTCTCAAATGGAGAAGCTCTTGGATGAAGTCCAAGAAAAGGCAGACTAGGTAAAGGATAAAATAAAAGAGAAGGAAGAGCAGGAAGCAAAGGAAAAGGAACTGGACTTGGAGGAGGAAGCTCCAAAACCTGACCCTGTCCTTGCTGAAGAACCCTTCTTGAAGGCACTGCAGGCCTTAAGTGGCAAAGCTTTGGAAGGAGTGCCACTATTTAGTGGACAAATGGACCCTGATTCAGTCATAGACTGGATTGAAAGCATAGAGAATCACTTTGAATGTGATGGAATAACAGAGGCCCAAAAAGTAAAGGTGGCCAAGTCAAGGTTGAGAGGTTCAGCTCTCACATGGTGGAAGTTTGTGCAAACTGAAAGAGAGAAAGAAGGAAAGGGTCCTATAGTTACATGGAGAGGCATGGTAACCAAGATCAAGCAGACCTACTTACCTAATGACTATGAAGTCCAGTTGCATAGGATGAGACACAATCTTAGACAAAAAGACATGGATGTCCAAACATACACCGGGGAGTTCCAAAAGTTGTGCCTCAGATCAAAGGTGGTTGAAGATGAAAGCATCAAGCTAGCAAGGTATTTGAATGGGCTTAAATGGTCTATTCAAGAAGATATGAGCCTAGTGAACTTCAAAACCATCTGTCAATGTTATCAAATGGCCTTAAAGATAGAGGAGAAAGGCAAAAAGAAGCAAGAACATACCTCCAAAAGTAGGGGTAAAGGAAAAGATAGCAGAGGACAAAGAGGTGGCTATGGTGGAAGGAGTTCAGAACCAAGGGCTCAAGGAGAAGTCAGGTACCCTGAGCAGCAAGAAGGAAGCTCTAGTAGAGGTGGTAGAGGAAGAGGCTCTAGCTCTAGAGGAAGAAGTGGTGGACAAGGAAGGGGCAGTTACTTTGCCAATATGAAGTGTTACCACTGCAATCAAATGGGACACCCGGCCTATAGATGTCCAGAGAAAGGTAGTACTTCTCATGGAGGTGACAAGAGAACTAATCTAGTTCATGATGAGACAACTGCAGCAGAGAAACATTCTGAAGTACCATTGAATTTTGAGGAAGGTGAGAACCTCATGATGAGGAGAATTTTGATCAAGGAGCCGATTAAAGAAGAACTAAGCCAAAGGAGGTCCCTATTTAGGATAAAGTGCAAGATGATGGGCAAAGTGTGTAGAGTCATCATTGACTCAGGGTCTACTGACAATATTGTGTCAGAGGAGACAGTCAACAAGCTGAAGTTGACAAGGATACCCCACACCAATCCTTACAAGGTCGCATGGCTCAATAAAGGCCAACATGTCTTGGTAAATGAACAAGCATGGGTGGAGTTCTCAATTGGAAGGTACAAGGACAAAGTCTTATGTGATGTGTTACCTATGGATGCATGCCACTTGCTCCTAGGTAGACCATGGCAATTTGATTACCAAGCCATGCATGATGGAGTGAAGAACTCTTACACTTTTAAGAAGGACAAGGTAACATTCAAAATTCAGTCACTGTTAGAAGATGCAGAAGTGCAGACAGCAGGTCCTAAACTGCTTATGGTGGGTGAAAAAGAGTTCTTAGAAGCCTTGGAAGAAGGAGAAAGAGTTGGCTATGCAGTGATACTAAGGCCAAGAGAGGTAAGTAATAAGAAAGCAGCTGAGAAGCTAGAGTTACCTAAGGAAATACATAAAATATTGCAGACCTATGAAGGCATTGTGAGTAGTGGACAACCAACAACATTACCCCCTAAAAGAGCCATAAGTCATAGGATAGACTTGATACCAGGGGCTACTCTACCAAATAAGGTAGCCTACAAGATGACTCCTCAACAAAATGAGGAAATAGCTAGGCAAATACAAGAACTCCTAGACCAAGGTCTCATTAGGAAAAGCATTAGCCCATGTGCAGTACCCACTGTCCTAGCACCTAAAAAGGGAGGAGAATGGAGGCTTTGTACTGATTCAAGGGCCATAAATAAGATAACTATTAGGTATAGATTCCCTATCCCTAGGATAGAAGACCTCATGGATTGTCTAGGTGAAGCTAGGTACTATACCAAGATAGACCTAAAGAGTGGTTATCACCAAATTAGAATACATGAGGGAGATGAGTGGAAAACAACTTTCAAAACCAATGAGGGTTTATATGAGTGGCTGGTTATGCCATTTGGGTTGTCTAATGCCCCCTCCACATTCATGAGACTCATGAATGAAATCCTCAAAGACTACATTGGTAAATTTGTAGTGGTGTATCTTGATGATATACTAATTTATAGCAGAACAAGAGAAGAGCACCTCAAATAGATAGAGTTGATTTTCAAGAAGCTACAGGAGGAGAAATTGATGATCAATTTAGAAAAATGTGAATTCATCAAGACAGAGCTGGTGTACCTTGGATTTGTGCTATCACATGGCAACTTGAAAATGGACAGCAGTAAAGTCAAAGCCATCCTCAATTGGCCTACTCCAAAGACAACAACAGAGGTAAGAAGTTTTCATGGTCTTGCTCAATACTATAGGAAGTTCATAAGACAATTTAGTGCTATTTGTGCTCCTATGTTGGATACCATTAAAGGAGGAATGAAGACTAAGTTTGTATGGAATGAGCAAGCTAACAAAAGTTTTGAGTTGTTGAAAGAAAAGATAGCTACCCAACCTGTTTTGGTGTTACCAAGCTTTGAGAAGCTATTCACTATTGAGTGTGATGCAAGCAATGTGGCTATTGGAGCTGTTCTCAGTCAAGAGGGCAGACTAGTGGCTTTTCATTCAGAGAAGTTAAGTGAAGCCAAGAAGAAGTATTCTTCTTATGACAAGATCATCACATTGATTCAGCTTTAAGAAATGGAGCTTCCGCGGAGATTATTATACCAGAACGGCCGAGCACTTGAACAGAATTGCGAGAAGCTGATTAAGATACAGCAGGAATGGTTGGAGTACACCAGCTTGCTTTTCATATCAAACATACTCCATGAGGTGAAATGCAACGAAGCGAGAGAGTCCTCACCATACAAAGAAATTTAGTTGAAAGGAAACATGGGGAATAGATCATTTTCAAGAATCTATATCACAGGATGATGATGAAGATTTTGCGAAGACATTTATAAGGTATGTGCTGAATACAAGGGAAATCATTTTCATAGTAAAATATCTTTGAATATACTTGCAGTAGTCTTTTTTAAAAGGGAATGGAGTTATGTGTCCTAGAGGCTCTAATAGAGGTGATACAAGAAAAGCATAATGGTGGTGCATTGAGTGGTCACTTTGGGTCACAAAGAGACTCAGAACTTGTTCAAAGGTTTTACTATTGGCCAGGGATGAACCTAGATGTTAGGAGGTATGTGGAGAGTTGTATGGTGTGTCAAAGGCCAAAGCTACTTCTTCAAATGCAGGCCTATACCAACCACTGCCTATTCCTACTAGGCCATGGGAATGCTTGAGTATGGATTTTGTAGTTGGGTTACCCAAGACAAGACAAGGCATGGACAGTGTTTATGTGGTTGTAGACAGATTCAGCAAGATGGATCACTTTGTGCCATGTAAAACAACCAATGATGCTTGTCAAATAGCCTCTCTTTTCTTCAAGGAGATAGTAAGAATACATGGGTTACCTATAAGCATTGTATCAGACCGAGACACCAAGTTCATGAGCCATTTTTGGAAGACACTTTGGCAGAGATTGGGCACTAATTTATCTTTTGGATTTGCATACCATCCCCAAACTGGTTAGACCGAAGTTGTAAATAGAAGTCTTGGAAATTTATTAAGGTGCTTGACCAAGGAGTATGGTCAACAATGGGATCAGTTGATTGGACAAGCTGAATATGCTTATAATGACACTGTGAACAGATCAACAGGGAAGAGTCCCTTTGAAATTGTCTATGGATTACATCCTAGAGGAGTCTATGAGCTGAGAGACTTAAGGGATGGAGTTAAGGGAAGTGGATATGTTGATGATTTTGCTTATGCAATGCAGGAGATTCATGATACAGTCAGGAAGACATTGGCAGAAAATAACATGAAGTATAAGACTAAGGTGGATGAGCATAGAAGAGA
>VDFB02064397.1:0-17813 GCA_007258455.2 Sequoia sempervirens
AAATATGGAGGATTAGAATGATTAGGGGATAATTAGAATGATTATGGATGATTAGGATGATGTGATTAATATTATTATGAATGATTAGGATTAGGAGGGATGATTATAATAAGATGATTGGGATGAAAATAAATGATTAGGATGATAAGGGATGATTTAGATGATAAGGGGGGTAATTGGAATGATTATGGATGATTAGGATGAGGAGGGATTATTAGAATGAAAAGAGATGATTATGATGATAAGGGATGATTTAGATGGAAAAGGATGATTAGGATGAGATGATTGGGATAAAAATGGTTGATTAAGATGAGGTGATTTAGATGAAAATTTTGACTTGGAGATGATGTGGAAATATTGACTTGGAGAACACCTAGACTTAAGCAAGCAAAGACACAAGATTTATTTGGATTTTGGAATGTCTCAAATTTTTTGGATTTTTGAGATTTCTAAAAAAGTTGCATTTTATGTTTGGGTATGTGCAGGATCATCATGGGAAAAATAGGCCCTTAAGTGGCAAAAAATTCAGAAAAATCAGAGTTAGGCAACTTGATGTAAAAATTTGAATAAGTTATCTATATTATTTCCAAAATATGTAAGAATACAATCTGTAGAAAAATGAATGCAGTTTCTAAACTACTAAGTTAATTTTTAAAAAATAATCTATTTGGTGAAAATTTGAGATTTCAATGCAGTAGTACTTAAATTTTAGGGAAAAAATAAGTAGGTGTCTATTTGACCACCCTAACCATAATAAAATGATAATATTTTTTTATAAGATTTTAGACATAAGTAGAGGATTCATATCCGGATGTGATGCATATTTTTTTGTAATTTTTTTCCATGTAAATAATTAATTATGAATTTTTTATTACAACTTTTAAAAAATATAAAAACTCATATGTCTGACCACCTTAACTTGGTAAAAACTTCATGAAATTAATTTTATTTTTAATCCTATAGTATGTGAAGCATAGAATGTGATGCATGTTTTGGATTCAAAAAATGTGATACTATTGAAAGCTATAGATTTTTTTAATCACTTATGAATCAACACTTTAGTCATAATTCAAATAGAAAATGAATAATAATTATTTATTAAATTCAAAGTAAGCATAATTTATATTGGTGGAAAGCTAAGAATCTCCTTTAAAAACCTTTTTCATTTCATCAATTTTGGGTTAAAAAAAAGTTGTCATCCACATACCCTACAAATACCCATCATATTGCCACTTTTTGGCCCATCATGATCCTGCACATACCCGAATAAGGATGAAAGGATACAAGGAAATAATGAAAAATAGAAAATGACATGGCTCAATCTGGATAAGTTTCCCCTTTTTAATTCAACTAGGGAAGGTGATCTAAAAATTCAAGAACATAAGACACATGAAAAAGCCTAACTCAAGCTGGATTTTCAATCCTTGTAGGCCTAAATAAGGTACCACAAGAGAAAGATGGCCAAAAATTCTTAACTAGTATTTACAAGCCCAACTAGGGGTATCCTCTATATACCATAAGGGCATCTCAGGACTAATCCAGAGATGAAAGGGAATAATTTCAAACAACCAGGAGGAGACGGTAACTCATTCTCTACATTCACTTATCTAAGGTATAAAGTTATTAGAATCTTATTATAGATTGATAATATTCCACTTCTAGGAGAGGTGTCTTTTTATTCACCTCTAGCTAGTTAGACTCCTCGAGAACATGAGAGTTGAGGTTATCTCCTAGGGTGATGAAATCTATAGGAAGGCCCTGTAAGATAAGAAAACAACATCACTTATTTATGATACTCAATATTACACTAGGGTGTAATAAGAGAGCATACATAAGTGTGTTTTTGGGATTAAAAGACACTTATTTGTTTTAGATCCCAAATCAATAGGTGAATGGTAATTTTTAAGCCCAATTTCAAATGTGAGAAAAAACATGCCACAAACAATAATATAAAGAAAAAAATAATTATATCGATATATTCCCTATGATTTTTTAATATATTTAAAAAAATTATTGAAAAATGTTGTGGTATAAAAAGTTTATGAGAATTTGAAGATTCAAAAGAAATGTTGACTTTAAACGTGTGCACATGATTTTGGAGAATAATCTAAAAATTCCACTTACACCACAACAAAGATATTTGAACCAAATTTCTAAAACTTTTTGAATTTTTGAAATATGATTTGTGGGAAAAAAAAGTTATGCCCGTTTTCATAAAAATGATCCTTTAGGTCTTACATAGAAATAAAATCTGAGCAACATTGCATCACTTTGAGCAATGTAGATGCCTCTTTGAGGAATATATCTTGCCTCTTTAGTAAATGTAGGTGCCACTTTAGTAAACTTAGGCATTTTTAGTAAATGTAAGTTTTTTCTCAATAAACATAGGCAACATTTCAATAAAAGTAGGCATCACTTTATTAAATGTAGGTGCCACTTTATAAAATGTAGGCACCATTTTATTAGATACCTTAGAAAATCTAAAAATTAGAGACAACAAGAAATGAAGAACATAATGAAACTACAACCATGTATTAGTAGGTCATCATAGAAGATCACCAAGAACCTACAAACAATAGATTAGAAGAAAAAACTTAAAGAGAATACTAAGAGAAAAATCCTAGAGAACAACTAAAGCTTACGAAATTTGAGAAACCTTGGGAGAAACCCTAGTATCTATAGACAAGAAGATAGAGAACATACAAAAATAAAGTGTTAGGAAGCAAAGACATGTACAACCAAACACAAAAAGTTAGAAATAAATGCACAACTCTAAAGTACAACCATTTGAAACACAAGCACCACAATAGAAAATATAGGCACCACTATGTGCAACATAGGCATGATTCTATGAAATGTAGGTGTGGTTTTTTAAAACATAGGCATGCTTATGTGCAATGCAAGTGTGGTTATGTGAAATATAGGTGTAGTTCTATGAGATGTAGGGACGGTTATATGAAACAAAAGAACCTAGAATCATAGTCAGAAGCATCGAGATGGAACTTATGATGGAAAACATACACAAACCTAAAAAAAATGTTAGAAATCCCTTTACCTGCAAGATCAAACTCACCAAAAATCATAAGGACAAGTGTTCAAGTAAGGATTCATGTTGAGTTCACCAAAATTTAATGCACAAAAATTACATAAATGAAATATGCATCAAATCTTTCTTAGATCAAACAAAATATATGAAAACCTCAAAAAGATCAAGTGTAATGTTGATAAATTGATGGATTAGATGTGGTTGCTCAAGATTACAATAACATGATGGTATGATAAAGGAAGATTCAATAGAAATTTCGACAACATAATAGTAGAATAAAATTGGATTGCTCAAATGTGATGATAGGCATCTCATTTATAGAATTTACATGAGAGAAACCAAGGGAAAAGATTGATTGGTTGATGGATGGATATGATTGAATGAAGACTAGGCCTTAGATAAAAAGTTGTAGTTATGTGAAAAGTGTTAGATGAGGGATAAGGTCTAGTTTAGGAATGGATTAGGGCAACATATTTACATGAATGACTAGGATTAAGAGGTGTGATATGAAATGAATGGATGAGATGGAAAGTTAGTTTAACTTTTGGAAAGTGTCTAGATTCAATGAATCTAAATGAGGTCTTAGTTAGTTGTGTGAAAGGGATACTTATCACATGATGGGGATTTTAGATTTTGATCCATGTGAATAAGTTTAAGGGGTAGGATTAAATGGGAAAGGATAAAGGTGAATGCGAAATTAATTAATTAAATAAATAATATTTATTTAATAAATGGGATCAAGTGAAGGGTAAAATAATGGAAATAAGTAATAAATATTTATTTAATTAAAGGTTTGGATAAAGTGGGGGAAAGGATGGAACTGATTAAATAAATAATAAATATTTATTTAATTAAAGGATTTGAAGAAGGATGAAATTAGGTATTGTTGAGTAAGGTCAGATTTTAGGTTTCTACAATTATAATAAATATTTATAAGTGGAACTAAATAAATATATAATGTGGTTAAAAGCATCTCCAAGGATGCACCATAAATAAATATTTATTTTACATATGAAAATATTTCTTTTCTTATGCAAGGTGTATGCCACCCTTTTCCTAACATCACTACTATTGTTATTCTTGTAATTTTGAGAATAAGCATCCTAAATTGCTCATTCTTTTTTTTCTTTATTTCAAGAAAAAATTAGCCACTTTTAACCTCTTTTTTACTCTCAATTTCCTTGGATTTGTAGGCATTATTTCATATGTGATAGTGGCAGAGGATATAAAATATGTATCATTAATTAATGACACCTTATCCTCATATATATCAAATAAAATTTGTAAAATATTGGCATATTGTTCTTCATCCTTGGATATGCCTAGATCACACACAATATGTGATGTTGGAGGAGGTACTCCGAAAGTTCTCAAAGATATGTCATGTGAAATCATCAATAGATTCAAAGTAGGGTTTCCATTAAAAATTTATATAATTTATAATATTTTACATAAAAAATAAATGGGATCCACTTTAAGGATGGATCACTAGAAGGCAAAGAATGATAATTGTGACTAAAACATATAATAAGGCTAATATTAAAGTAATATAAATGCATGGTTAAACTCATGGAAGGATATATAATAATTATAACATGAACTAAACCATTTTTTAGTTATATCAACTAAAGTATCACCAAATGCATGTATCAAAGTGTATTCATCATGCAAAGAAGCATGATATGAAGATTAAAATGATTTGAAATTTAATTTTGTAACTTAGCTTCCACTAAATGATCCTAATATTTGTGTATTAAGAGATGTTCATTATAAATGACATGTTCATATACTAAAGAGCCATCAAAATCATTGTGAGAAGATAAAGAGGTATCAATATGCTCATCACTAAACACATATTATCAATAGATGGCACACCACAAGATGGAGAAGAAGGATCACCATGAACTACATGGGGGTTAATGACCTCATGCGAAGGTGAAAAAATCATATCATGTTGTTCATAGAGTCAACATTCATAGGTGAAGGAAATTTGTACATGTATATACATTATAGGTTTCCATAGGTTCAAAGTGAGATAAAAAATGATCATCATTATGCATATCATAATGTATGTAAAAGAAGGTATTACATTAAAATCATAGAATATATAGAGATAGGGATTTCATGTACTATAATATATCCATCTTTAAAAGCTATGGTCATGCCATGCATAGTTATATGGTGTAAAACTATATCGTCCATGTCCATCCTATAAGGTGTGACAAGGAAAATCCTCACTAGGTACATACTCATCATATCACTATCCATATGATCATTGGGCTCATGGATAAATGACATAAGTATATCTAATCTAGGCACGAATGAGCACATTATCAACTCCATGAAGGAAGATAAAGATGATACATGATAGAATAACACATCCATACAAGACGTTTCCCTATCCTTGGTATAATGTGTCATAAGAATATCAAGGATAGAGGGATTATATGTAATGAAAATAATAACATATAAAAAAATTAAATGTAAGAATGAAAATTAGGCAAGAAGAAAGACATAAAAGGAGCCATAGTGAAATATATAGTAATTAAAATCAGTCCAAGGGTGAATATCCAAAATATTATGTTTAAACATCCTAATAAATTTGAGCAAATAAAGTGAGGTAAGATCATTTGTATGTTAGATAATCCGTAATTGGATATAAACCAAGTGTAAGGCGTAGCCCCTAAAGTAAAAATTAGGGTGGGTAGGATGGGTTAAAGATAGGGTGTATAGATAAGGACCCTAAACCCCAAAATAATAATGTAACAATAAAGCACATGGATAAAAAAAGATTAGATCTAAAAATTATATTAAGATAAACACACTAAACCCTAGAATAATTTAATGTATTAATAAAGCACATGGATAAAAAGAAGATTATATCTAAAATCAATATATAAAGTTAGAACATTTAAGATCTAAATGCTAAAATTGGTTAGAAAACCTTTGCGAAACTAGGTCATGTAGCCCTAACATAAAGGAAAATAACCATTCAATAAGCTTTATTCAACTTAATTAAATAAATAAATTATTAAACAATAAAAGAGCTTAGACTAATTTATTGAGAACTAAGAGAGTGATAATTGACATGGTATTCTATGAAAAGTAAATGTGAAGAAGGTTAATGACACTTAACTATAAGATAGATTTGTTAATGCAGTAAATTTTGGATTATCTTGAGGTTAGATGTAATAAGTATCTATATATACTTTTCCTTGCATCTAGAATAATATGTGTGTCTCTATCAAGAATTGAGCTTGTGGGTTTGGTTCACTTTCACTACCACAAATTTGAACTTTGACCATGGATTTGATTTGGTATAGTGTGTGTTTCAAGTTTGTGGTTTTCCTAGTTCATTGTAGTCTACTTGCTATATAGGTTGGTCATATTTAAAAATACCTTTAGAGGGCTTCTAGATTATTGTGTTATATGTTCTCGTGGGTCTACCCCCACAAAAACTTTCTTTATGGCAATGTAATGGATAGAGGAAAATAATATTTAAACATGCACACACTTCTAAGATGATTAAATGCAAATTTTGATTCATTCATATCTGATTTTTCATGAAACAAGACACTTGATTAGGATTGACCCCTTACCAAGTTTGACAAAAGTTGATAACTTGGCTTAAATATAAACTTGTCTCATAGCTCTTAACCTAAATTTAGATAAATTATTGACTCTTTTGAAATCAAATATGAATGCTTGAGCTTTACATTAATATCAGATCTAAGAAGCCAAACATATCAAATTCAACATAATCTCAAGATTACTTACCAAGTGAAGTAGTAGTTGTGTAAGTTAATTCTTTTATAGCAGCTATATGGAAAAGAGCTTAAGAAGTGTAAATTAAAAAAAAAAAAAAAACACATGGTTTAGAGGATAAAAATAAAAATAAAAAGTAATCCTCAAATTGCAAACTTGATTTGTGGATGGTTCACCTTGGAAGTTATAATAATGATGATTGTGGTGCATTCTCTTGTTTTTTATTCCATTGACAAAATTGGATGTTTTGTGGTGGTCCCGCAAGCTTATAATTAAATCGAACCTACCAATTTTGAATGATTCTCCTTGGAATTTGCTGACGTAATAGGAAGAAGACGAATTCTTGTCAATCCAGCTGGTAAAGAGAGTAAGCGTTTAATAAAAGTTTAACCCTTAATATTCTATCTTTGATGAGAAACTCGATGTCCAAGGAAACCTCATGCAAGTCCACTTTTCTTTACAATTCTATAGTTGCGTAGACTAGAATGAGTAGAATGAAATATGAGAGAGTAAAAATTAATCATTTTAAAAGAAGGCTAAGAAAACTTTTAACACATTTTGTGTAGAATAAGGTTTAAATATCTTCATTAATTTGTTACACACAAGTTATAGTTGATGCAAAAACCTGTTATTTAGAATTGGGTATTGGCTTTGTGAATTGGTTAGAAGGCAAGAGATATAATAAAAATAATAATAATTAGGTGTGTAAGTGCAGGAGTTAAATTCTTTTTTAAATTATTTATTGGTTTTTTTGAAAAGTCTAAATAATCTAAGTAAAATTTTAGTTGTTTTGTATCTGTTAGTGATTGCCTTGCAATGATATATCAAAATTTTGAAAGTTGTCTAAAGGAAAATAAATAAATTCCAAAGCACAAGCTGCATCAATTGGGATATGTAAAGGTTATTGATTAAAAATATTTACATGATGATATACATAGCTTAAGATACTTTTGATCAAAGCTGTTAGCTCGTCTATCAATTGCTTACAAATATATATCAATTTTTTTGTTGGCAACATTATTGGCAGCTTACTAACGTATGCTATAAAACAATACCATTCAAATTATGTAAGCCCACAACCTATTCTTATTTTATCATTTTATTATAATAATGATTACTGAAAAGAGCAAATCATACAATTACAAGCACTTCAGTACAAGAAATCTTGAACAAATTACATGGTTGAGGAAGATTTGCTGCAAGGAAGCGTTGGTAGTGAAATTTCGGCAGGAAATGGAAGAGAAGGAATCTTGACCTCAATACTTCCTTCCAACATCTTAGTCACTTTGCTCATGGCAGGTCGGTGAGATGGGTTATACTGAATACACCACAATCCCACTAGACTTAATATTTTAGCTATACTTTCATCTTCTTCATCTGTTATATTTCTTTCTCTCAACCTTCCAAATTCACCACTTTCAACTTTCTTGAAAGCCCATTCTGGATAATAGAGTTTGCTTTCTCTACTTGCTTGCATGTCAAAATTCTTTCTCCCCCCAACCATTTCCATCACTAACATACCATAACTATACACATCTGATCTATCGGTGATTGGTCCTAAATTTCTGGACCAGACCTCTGGGGCAGTGTAACCAGGAGTTCCTATGGCTCCAGTCAGAGAAATATGGCTTCCTTCTCTATTTGCTAATTTGGCTAGATCAAAATCTGCAACCTTGGGACAAAAATTGGCATCCAAGAGAACATTATGGGGCTTTATGTCAAAGTTGAATATTCAGTTTGTGCATTCTTCATGTAGATATGAGATTCCCCTCGCTGTACCCATCGCAATGGCATGTAGTTGCTTCCAGTCTAGTATATTTTTGTTATCTCCGTGGATGTATTTCTCTAATGAACCATTAACCATGTAGTCATAGACCAGAGCTCTTTTTGAACCTTGAAAACAATAACCCAAAAGTCGAACCAGATGAATGTGGTGGATCCTCCCAAGAGTAGCCACTTCATTCATGAATTGCTTTCGGCTATGTTTTGACCTGTCTAGGATCTTAACAGCTACTAAGTGTCCATTGGGCAACTTACCTTTGAAAACAGTACCGAACCCTCCTTGGCCAAGTTTTTCTACAAAGTTGTTTGTGTATCGTTTAATCTGAACATAAGAATATCTCGAAGGCATTCCTTCATGTAGAAAGTTCTCTATAGAAGCTGGTCTAGAGTCGAGGGGATCCATATAGGCTCTAATGTCTTGTTCCTCTTCTTTTAATTCCCCCCTCCTCTTCTTAATGCACCTATAAATAATGAATACGACCAAAGTTGCAATGACAAAGATGCCAAAAGCAAGTCCACATATCACTGGAATAAAATCCACAAAATATAAGGTAAGTAAACAAAAACTGTGCACACAACTTCAATAATCATCAAAGATGATTGGTTTACCTGCTATAATTTTTGTAGATATCCTTAATTTCTTCTTCATCTTGATTGGATTTCCTTCACATACATGGAGAAGGTTAAGCAAAATCAAACACGTCAAATATAATCAAAAGAAATATGTTGAAATAACTTAAAAAAAAATTGAGTTGGAGATTTTCATTTATCATATACCCAATATTATTTATCCTCTATCAATTCTGGGTGTTAATATTGAGTTCATATTCATTACCCAATGGTGGTTCATAAAAACTTATCTCTAATGAATTTGAAATATTCAATTAATGCTCCAGGTAATGTTAACCGTGCTGTGGAGTGGTTCATCTATCCGTCATTTGAATATCATTTGAATGGTGCAAAATTAAACCCAACAACTATTGGATCTTCTCTCACTCCAGCCAAAAAAGATCACTTAATTTTAAGTGAAAAAAAAAATCGACAATTAAGCTCCCTTAAAGTGCTACTCCATTTGAAAAACTTTTAAAGTACTGTTTATTTTAAACCAGTCTCCCTTAACCTCCTCAACTCATTGACAAACGTAAAAACTCTAAAAATGACGTTTATGAGTAAATTTCATATCTTGATTTCTATGGATCTGAGCTACTTACCATCAGAGCAGTTGTATCTGTGAACGGTGTTCGGACAAATGCAAACAGTGAAGCTAGACGGAAATCCTTCGTTATAACATCTCCCGCCCGAGGCCTGACATGAAAGGCAAGCTTTGTTGATATTCCATTTGACTTCAAACCCCCTCTGTAGAAACTGCCTGAGATTCTTTTCAGCACTGATGTTGTAGTTTTTGTCTTCAGGAATTTGAACCATGTATGAGGTACAACGGTCCTTATTTGATGATAGAGTAACATAACCTGGAGCAAAGACGCAACTATTTTCTGATGGATAGCAATCCAAGCACTGGACTGGCTGGAAATCGTATTCGACTTGTCCCTGACATGTAATAATTGTTCCCACTGAATATTTATCAGAAAGACTAAAAAATCCACCAAATGATCTCTCAGTACTGTCTACACCATATCCTGAGCAATTGTCAAAGAGAAAATCATCGGCGATTCGAATGGCGGTTATGTCGTAGGATAACTGTGTGAGACCTCCCAATAACCTGTAGGCATTCCAGGAGTCTCCAAAACGGATCATAGTGGTCTGATTATCTCGGCAGTAAACGTTGGGGACGCCGTCAGCAGTGTTGCAGGGTGTTTCAGACCACATCTGGAACGGATACTCAATGAGGGCGTTGTTGCAAGCAAGACGAGAGCAGCTTTCGTATGATGGATATGCATAAGAAAATTTGACCAAGAAGCCCGGAAAGGAGGAAATGACAAGTAGAATAGAAAAGAAAACAAAGAATCTCATGATTTCCAGAGGACGCGAGGAGTACAAAGAAAGTTTTCAATGGATGAGGAAGCTGTAGAAGTTGAATACTTACAGAAAGACTAGGACCCTCTTTTCCACACAGCAATACTTTTTCAGACATGAACGCCAACATAAGAAGGGACGACGAAAAATAAGGCATGACCTGTCACGCGCTTCTACAAGGTCAAAAAGCTGACCCATATGGATCTAATTTCCTTGCGAAGTTCCGTCGGTTCGTGTAATTGGTCCACTTCTTTGAATATTAATGCTTATTAATCGATTTAATTATTAAGTCCTCATGGTCATAAATGAATAATTTATGGGTGGTGATTTCCAATAATTTAACTTTTATTATTATGAATGATTTATATAATATTTATTAGGAACTATGTTTATTTACTCATTCGATGCAATTTTATGTGATATTTTATTATTAAAAAAAATGATTAATAACATTATAGTCTATGTTTAATAGTTTTCTAGTAATTTTAAATATATATATTTTTAATTTATTTTGTTACTATTGATCAATTATAATACAAATGATTTTTAATTTAATTTTCTTATTGTATTTTTACTTTAATCTATACAAAAATTATTGCATCTTTCATTTTTGATATTTTAGTGATATCAAAGAGGAAAGTGACAAGCTTCTATTATATTAAATCCAATCACAAAAACTTGTTTATGAAATTTAGTGTTTATATTAAGTTGTTTTAAATATTTCCTTACAAAGACCAATGAAATTAAATTTCTTTAAAACAATTCAAAGATCTTATCATGTTTATTTTATATCATTTTTCCGATGACATGAAAAGACTTGTCTTATAATATTTCATGTTCTTTTCTAAGGCAAAAGGAAAATTCTAGATAGACAACTATTATACTTTTGTTTAAATGCATAATATTTATAACAATTTCATTTAAATCCACCAAAAACTTGACGTGTATCTAACTATGTGACTTGTATAAATAACTAGGCAACATAATATGTGTAAAAACACAATCATGAATAACATTTTTTCTTATCAATTTATCTCCTTACTTGACATACAAAATTAAATTACAAATTATTGTATGCAAACAATGGGCAATGATGGTCAATGGTAGTGGTAGATTTGGACAAGAAGTTTGAAGAAGTGGTTCAAATATTATCCTAAGCATACCCTAAAATTTTTACTAGATGTATGTGTCTTATCTAGCCAGGATTGATTGTAAATTTAAAAAGGACCTACACTAGATCTTTGTATCCCAAAGATTTATTTATTGCTTAGAATAGTATTTTTTTATCATAACGTACATCTACATACATACATACATACATACATACACACACACATATGTATATATGTATGTACGTACGCATGCACGTACATATGTATGTATGTATTGTTATACTTATGTATGCATTTAGTCCAAATGTATGTCTCAAAAACATACAAACACACACACACAATTATACTCATGTACATATTTAGTCTAGATTTTTCTCTTCTATGGTCTCATTTTCTCTAGCCTTGTTTGTTTTTCTTTGTTTTGTTGATCATATGTTCTTTCCTTTTTATTTATCTTCTTTAGGAATTTCTTTTTTTCTTATTTTTATTCTTGTGTTATCTTTCTCCTTTATTCTCTTAAATTATTATATTTTTTATGCCATGTTTCCAATTCTTTTCTAAACCTCCTTTTGTGCCTCGTATAGTGCACCAACCATCTGCCCCCTTCTCTAGATTAGTTTTTCATAGTAAAATCTCAACCATTTTTACCTCCTTAAATATCTATATTTTTTGCACAATTGAATCCAAAAACTAATCACGCTCAATATTATGGATTGTGGAAATCAAATTTCTTTAGTATTAATATCAATCACTTCCAATTGAACATGTGTTATAAAATAAGGATGAAAAAGGTCAAAAGGAAAGTTTAATGTGTAGAATTCTCTAGTTTATGCATTAATGAAATATATATATATATATATATATATATATATATATAGAGAGAGAGAGAGAGATTCTTCCTAAATTGTTATTAGTGATTATGTAACATGCCAATTGTTCACGCAAGTAGATTTCCTAAGTTTTCACTTTAAAGTAATAAACTATGTTTCAAACCATTGCAATAAAAAATTTCTTTCCAAGATAGGGAAAGAATGAACATAAATGACATAACAACTTCCATTCATTGATTTCATTTCTAGTACAATAATCATCATGTTACATTATTTCCAAGATTGTAAAAAAATACATACATAGCTCTACCGAGCTTCAAAGAAATAGAAATAGATGGTCTAGGAATCTTCTACAAAACTTGATCACCATATGTGGAGGAGAAGCATCACTCAATCGCTTTTCCGCCAACCACAGACTCATATGTGGTCCCCTGCACATCTATCATTGGATAGATGTACCTACCCTTCAACAAAGAGATTGGTGAAGAAACCTCATAACTTTAACCTTAATGAGCTTAGTGTTGTGCCCTACATAACTAGAACTTGTAGACCTTACAATCCTGATCTAGTATGCATAAAAAGGAACATGGTGAATTGGCAGTGAAGCCAAAGGAAAAAACACTACTTTGGCCAAAGTATTCTCACTCAGTACTTTGACTGACAATCATCATATTCACATACACTACCCTAGCTCATTCTACTTTAGACCATTATATCTATGCATCTAGGTAAACCTTCAATAGGAAATCATTAACCTTTGATTTGACCTATTCCCTTTTCCCAAAATCACAATGGTATCTCTACCAATTAACATAAGAAAAGTATAATTTACCCCCCCTTGAATGGATAACCTAATCCTAGGTATAACTCATAAGCTTTCAATTCACAAAACAACTTCTCATGAAATAACTTAACAAGATATTCCCAATTCATCATTCCTAGTATATAATACTATAGATGTTAATCAAACACTCCTTATTATGGAGTAAATACAAACACTTATATGGAAATCATATCAACAAGATATTTCCTCTTTTACAAGCAATTATACTTCTACTCTATTTCAAGCAAACTAGTGTAGTTCCAAAATACACATACAAGGCAAACAATCTTTTAGATTTAAAGACAAAACATAATAACAATAGAATTCCATGCCTGTCAAATGCTTAATCCAATCAACACTTGGAATTCCTAGCTTGGCCTCCTCTTAATATCAACTAAGCAATTAACGTCTCTTCACTAATCAAACTAAAATTCCCTAAAAAAAACTCTTAGAAAAATAATAATCACTCAATGAAAACTATAGTAGATGTGAGAGCAACTTGGTGCGCCCAATATGACCAACTGTAGAAATAACCTTCACAAGCAAGAGAGAAAATAATTCACCGAAGCAAAAATGCATTGAGAACTAGATACCTAACATGGTTGTGTAGCCAAAACCCATATTGCATCTTCATTCATTCTTCCTAAGTTTCACTTAAGGGGGGGTGTTAGAGTAAATTGCATTTATGCTTAATTTTAGTTAGGCATTAGTTTTGCATTTAATTACTCTGGGTGGTTTCTTTCTCGTATCAGGTAGTTTTACACCTGTTGCATATTTTTATGCCTTTAAAAGGTTGAACATTGTGTAATATATGCATCTCATATTCAACATATTTTTCTCTTTGGTGAAAGAGCATTGGCTTCTCTCATTTTTGAAGGTGTCTTTGAAATTGGTATTTTCTAGGAATTTATTGCTCTATCATGGTATCAGAGCCTCCCAGTTTGTAGTATCTTCCCTGAGATTTTTTCGGAGAGTTGGCTGGAGATCATTTTTATTTGGCATTTTGAAAATTATTTTCAAAATTATCTCATTCATTTCTCGATTATTTCATTCCATCTGGAGGCTATGTGATCTAGAGTAAGTGGCACATGTTTTCTTGCTACTGCCTTGGGCCTTGATAAAAGTTGTTCACTTTGGAGGCTGTGAAGGAGACCCCTAGGCGCACATTCTCTAAAAGACATTTTCTCTTCCAAGAAAGGCCCGATTGTTCATATGTGGCTATGATCTAGACTAGAGAAGAGGCATTTCTTTTCTATTTAGAAGCTTGGCATTTCTTTACTTGTTGAAAGGCGTTTAAAGGAAGCGATCTGGCTATTTGAAGGGTGTTTTGAATTCTTGAAGCCCAATTTTAGTGTTTGGAGAGGTCAATTACACCATAGAGGGAAATTTTCTCATTGTTGAGAGTGATATTCCTGTTGAGAGGCACGTTTGGAAGCATTTGGACTCGAGTTGTGATACAAGCTGTTGAAAGTTGCACCTAATTTTGGGAGCATTTAGGCCTAAATTTCCTCCAGGGTGCACAAAATTTTGAAGGCAATGTTCTATTTAAGAGAAGCCCAATTCCTTCCTTGAAGCCTACATGAGGCATTTGAAAGAGGAGGTGGGTGTGTGCAAGAAGTTGAGTCCACTTTTTGGCCAAAAAGTGGAAGTGTTTTTCTTGATTTTCAGAATTTGACACATTTGACCTTAAAATTTGAAGCACTTAGAGATGAAATTTTTAAAAAAGTCACTAATCATAAAATGTAGTGCTCGGAGTCTAGTTTCCAAATACGTAATTTATTTCAATACCCAGATTGTACAAACTGAGTTTTAATAGGCATTTCTAAAAACCATTATTTAAAAGTCATTTTATTTTTTACCATACCATGCACATGTACGACATCCATATTTTGACGTAAATTAAATCGTATTTTTCTAAATCCTTTTGGGAAAAGTTTTGTGACTCACTGAAGCTTGTTCTTGATATTTTTTGTAATTTTTTATTGAATAATTTTTTTTGTTAAATTTTTATTAGGCAGATTTGTCGTTTTGAAAAATCGTCGTGTACAACATGCATAAGATGACCTAAACTTATCATTTTTTGATTTTTTTTTTAAATTGAAAAGAATTGTTTGAATTTTGTTCTCGTGCAATCTGTTTGTCGAAATGTTATGCTGATCAAAAGTTATTAAAATAGTAAAAAACCCTGATATTTAAAGTTTATGGACCAATTTTATTAGAAATTAATTGAAAAATAGAAAAAATAATCCAATTGCAAAAAAAATTACATATTTATAATCTACATTGTTTCATCTAAAATGGATTTTAATTTCGTTAGAAAATTCTGCAAAAAAGGTCGTTAGCCATATGTCCAATGTTGGTATTTTTCTTTGACATTGTTAGGACCTTCAACTTGCAGGTCAAACCAGGTTGAAGGCCTAGGTTCGGAATTCCAATGCTTTTCCTGAACCAAAAACCTAGGCAAAAACCCAACCACAAAGCAAAAAAAAAATGAAATTAAAAAAATGGGATCCCGATTATAAAATAGGATCCTGTTTCATAAATGAGACCCCATTTCCCGGCCAACGGTCCCCACATTCAATGCCGAAGAATGTGATCCTGATTATAGAACGGGATCCCGCTTCTTATAAATGGGATCCCAGTTTTTATAAGCAGGATCTCGTTTTATAAATGGGATCACGTTTCTTTTATTTAAATATACTGCAAAAAATTACTATGAAGTCTGCAACTTCACATGTACGGCCAAGAGCAGTAAAAGTAAATTATTTTTCATAAGCTATTGTATTTATAGGTGGTGAACTTGATTTTTAGTTGATTTTATCAAACGAGGCATCATCTATACCATTTTTGCAGTGGAATTGTGTTATTTTTGTGCTTGTTTGGAGGAACAAAAGGTTTTCAATTTGCAATATGGATTGAATTTTTCAAAGGAGGCATGAAGAAAACAATTTTTAAAGTGGAATTGTGGTAGTTTTCTACTTGTTTTGAGGAACACAAGAGGAATAATTTTTTCCTAATAGGGATTCAACTTCCAATTTGGATTGAATATTTTGAAGTATTTCACTATTAACATTCATTTGTGTTTGAGAATTTTATAATTATGGGAGATAAATCTCGCAATAAGAGAAGGAAGACATTGACTCCTCAAGAAGTTGAAGCAAACAGAGAAAAAGAGATACAAAGACAAAGAGAAAGAAGAATGAGAATGAAATCAATGAATGATGGTGGAGCAACCAATTCAACAACTATTGAAGATGAAAACATTGAGGATACCATGGTTGTAGATGAAGCTAATTTGTAAAGAAGGAGTCGATTTGGAGAAGAATATGATTATACAAACAAGTCCTACTGTAATGTTAAAATCCTCTTTGAATGCATGGAGAATGTTTCAATACTGCAAATCTAGAGTGCGTCTTCAAATCCACATGTTAGTGAAATGAAGTAGAATTTGTATAGAAGTTTTACAAGATGTTGGACTTAATGATGGTGACATTGACTATATTGAGAGAGATAGAAACTTTTATAGAATTTGTTGAAAACAAAAAATAAAATCTTTTGTTGCAAATGAAAATCAAATGATCATTTTCTTGAAAATGAAAACAAAACTGTATTTTACAGTAAATGAAAATGAAAATCTCGTTTTGTTGTTGGTAATGAAGATAGAAAATGAAAATGAAAATGAAAATCGTTTTGTTGATGAAAATGAAGATGAAGATGAAAAAGCAGATGGAAATCTAGAATGTGATGTTGAATTTAATGAAAATACTTTTTTTAAAATTGGAAGTGGTGTTTTCGCTAATCTTCCTAGTCAAATTTCTTGGAGGCAAATAAAAACACATGCGAATAGAATATACACCAAATTATTTTATTGTAAAAAATTTGCATTTCAATGTCAACTAATGATGTAATTGATGAGAATGCAAAAAATGAGGAAAGTAATGAAATGGTTAGACTTTTATGTTAAACCAAAAAGAAAAGATCAATCATTAAAACATGTTGTCTACTGTTGCTCGTGCCATTCAATCTATTGGGAAAAATAGTCGATCTAAAGATAAAAGCGTAGCAAGAAGAGCTATAACTACTGCTATAGTTAATAAAGCAACTTTGAATTAAAAAATGGTAAGAAATATTAAAGTGAAGTTTTAAAAATACATCCTAAAACATTACTAAGAGAAGAAAAAATAAGAGAAAGTATAGAAAATGATCCTATCAATCAATGTTGGAGTTTCAGTGGACGACTACCAAGGTCTGATATAAAATTGAATGTTGAAATTAAATCTTTGATTGAAAAATATTGGCATGATAATACTAGGGTTTCATCTAATGCTAGAGATGTTTTAAAATTAAGGGTAGGGTCCAAAGTTCGCGATCCTCACCCAAAACACCTATTCGATACAACACAAACTGAATTCTATAGAAAATTTTGTAGCGATTCAGTGTTACCTGGTAATATTAAAATAAGTCAAAGGTCTTTTGAAAAA
>VDFB02064398.1:0-10411 GCA_007258455.2 Sequoia sempervirens
TCTAATATTAATATTATATTAAATATATATTATATTAATTATATTTTGTATTATATAAAAATATACTTATTATTAATTATTAATTATAATAATTTTATATGTATTTAATAATTTTGTTAAAGAATATAATATATAATAATAATAAGTAGAATAATTATATTATTTATTATATAAAATATAGCTAATATATACTTAACTATATATGTAGACTATTAAAACCTAAATGGCCATAATTTTCATTTTAATTAACATACTCTAAAACCTTCGTCAAAACCTTATTTTCAGGTTGTAGCTCATCAAAATGGAGAAGTGAAAGGTCAATCCCAGTGAGGAAGAGTTTGGAGGAGCAAAAACCCTACATATTAATTTGAATTTCACATGTTATTTTGATTTTTGGCCCCATGCGCGTAGGAGCACGACATAGCTTAGTGCACCGAGACCCTAACTAGCAAAACTGGGCAGGAGGAAAGCTAGAGCAACAAGGTTGAGGGCACTTAGAAAGGGAAAATCGATGACCAAAGGACAATGAGTATTGTAAGTGATTTATATATTTTATATTGGCACCCCCATTCTCTTTAACTTGCAATTTTCATGCCTTTCAAAAGATCTTCTCGTACATTGGCACCCCCATTCTCTTTAACCTACAATTTTCATGCCTTTCCAAAGATCTTGTCGAAAATTTGTTGTGATTCGACGACTAAGAGAATTTTCCATAATTACAAATAGTAGAGTTGTTGGGTAGGTCATTACTTGATAAAATATCTCCATTCCTCCCTTCCAAGCATTTCTTAGAGGTAATAGTTGTCCACTTCTTCTCTTTATTAAGGAGTTCTCTATGCAATTTTGGCATTAATAGCTAGATTAAAATCATTGATTAGCCTTAACCCCAACCCTCTTTTATTCTTGGGTTTAGAAACAAACTCCAAATCCAACATAGGAATACGTTTTTTTATCTTCCACTTTTGACCAAAAGCATTATTTGCCACATTGTCGATAATTTTCACAGGCATATGCAACAAACTTGTATTGTATGTTGGGAGATTTTGAAGAGTAACCTTAATAAGTTGAAGCTTGTTAGCTTGAATTAAGAGAGATTTTCCATCATGCAATTTCATGTTGGAATCAATCCAATAGGCTATTCAAAAAAGTATTTGGGATTGGGCCCTTTAAGAGTTGCATCCCAAGGTAGAAGGATAGGATAGATCCTATTTGACATGCAAGAATGTTGGCAATTTTCAATTTTCTCGTAGGAGGAGCATTGAAAAAAAAAGATGGTACTTTTAGGAAGGTTGATTTATTGCCTTGAGGCATTATCATATTTACATAAAACTTGTTTTATTTCTTTTTCTTCCATAATTGAGGCTTGAACAACAACAACGGTATTGTTCACAAATTGATAATGGGAAATGGGGACACTAGTTGAAGTGGGTTTCTCACCTTGACTTGCCTTGAATAATCACTTATTGAAGGCTTCTTCCCAAAGCTTCCGCTAGAATAATAAATGAGAAGGGGGATACAAGGTTCTCTTGTCGGATTCTAAGTCCCTAAACACTGTCTCAACCAATTCCACGAGGTTATTTTACAACATTCATATGTTTCATTAGTCTGTCCTACCAAAAAGGCTACAAAATTACCCTTGTTTTACAAAGGAAGGCCTTTCCAACCACTTGGTTATATTCCACAACCTATTGATAGATATTTTTTATGGCACAAAACATCAGATTTCACCATTGTTGGGCTAAGCCATACCCCTTTTGTCACTGTTCTACAAAACCCTCCATTTTCCCTCAATACACTAGGGTTTTAGAGAAACACCATATACCCAACCTCCCTAACTCAACTATTATCTTCAACACATTAAAATAATCTTGCAATAGGACAAAAAAACTTCATTCATACTGTTTCATCCATCAAATTGACAAACCCTGACTTAACAACCACAAATTCACAAGAAAAGTGCCCCTGTCAGCCCTAGGGCATCACTTCAATGCCAAGTTTCTTGCTTTAACAGACCCCTAAATGCAATGAAACTCTATCCTACCATGTTTCATACCAATCCACTGAGTTACAGTTCCAAGACAGTGGGTGGATTGGTGGATCTCATTTGTTTTTAGCCCTCAAACCCTTACACAGGCAAAACAGGGCAGTCCCTGTATTTGATTGTTTTCTCCCAAAAAATAGTGATTTAACACTTCAAAACAAATGAAAATGAAAGGGAACACATATATTTATCTACACCAATGATCTCAAAGTATTTCAAGCTTGTACAGATCCGTACAACACAAAAGAACTTCAGAAAAAAAGTAAAAACACATAAAATTGCTTCAAGAACTTGGTATTTGATATGAAATTTTGGTATCAACTCCTCCAACAACCTTTTCTCGGGCCTTGGAAGGATTTTTAAATCATCTCATACCCCAACTACCTTCAACCAACGTCCATAACTAAATTACAAACACTTAACAACCCATTATTTTGCAAAATTGCAATTTTGATAACTTTTAATGTCAACAATTGCAACTTTTTACATTATCAACTAGATGACTTCCAATGATCTGGAGGATTTTTCATCAAATTTTGAAATTCTCCATTTTTCTCTAGTTTTGGTATCATTAGAAAGTGCTCAAGATCTTGAATCCAATGCAACTTGAATGGAGTCAATCGGAGTCCCAGAGCTCAAGATATATATGGTCAAACCTCTGGTCAACTCTCAAAACTCGATTAGAAAAAAGGGCAAAAAATCAAAGTCGTCAAAACTGGTCAAAGTTAGCACCATTTCAAAGTGCTCATCATCACGATTCTGGAGGAGTTCGTTTCATGAAAAACGGAGTTCGTATGGTGAAGTTATGGAAGGTCAAAGATTGGGTCAACCCGATGACATCAGCGCCCAGTTAGCACAATGATGAATCAGCCCTTGACACATGGCATCACCCCCTGCCTCCAAGTGGAAAAAATTATTTTGACAAAAATAATTAAAAAATCAAATTTTTAAAAAATAATAAATAAATAAAATAAAAAAATATAATAAAATTTATATTTAAATATCTAAGATGGGCCCCACCCATCCATGGGGCAGCCCACATTAAGTGGGGCGCCACCCATGGTATGGGGGGAAACCCACTTTAGAAGGGGAATGCATCCCCCTCTTTTAGGGGAGAGGACGAAAGGAGGGGAGTGTGGTGGGACCACCACCCCCCTATAAAATACCTAAAAGATCCTCTTTAAGGGGGATTTGATATTTATTTATTAGTACTTGCCAATACTATTGCAATGAGTTTTGGTTTTACTAATTAACTAGTTATTAATAAGTTATCTTTCAACCAATCAAAAATAATATATTAAAATAAAATAAAATTCAATTCAATTTTGCAAAGTCAACTCGTAAAATACTGAACTTTATAAATTATCAAAATCATTTCTTCTCAATATGATTGGCTAAAAACTTCGGATTGTAAGGAAAAAGACACTGCACTATTATTTTGCCTACATTTTTTGCCAAAATGATGGAAGGTGGGACCTACCACAAGTTATTTGTCCCAAGGGAATAGATGATATTGTCTATGCATTTAATGTCATGAATGTTGTGCACTAAGTGTGTAAACAATAACTAACGATGTGTAAACAATAACTAACTATGAAATCCATGAGCGTGTAAACAATAACTAACAGTGGAATCCAATCCACTTACCGGCAATTAAATATGAACAATAACTAACGATGAAATCCACGAGCGTGTAAACAATAACTAACAGTGAAATCCAATCCACTTACCGGCAATTAAATATGATTGATGGTAAAGCAGTGATGGGCTCCACTTCCATTATCTCCCATTGTTTGTGTATAGCTTAGTATTTATTTTAGGCTACTTTAATTTTTAAAATTTTAATATATAATTATTTTTATATAATATAATTCATTTTTATTAGTATTATATTTTTATTATGAAATTTAAATTATATAAATATTATATTGTATATTTTATATTAACATAATTATTACATAAATTTTATATTTATAAAATCATTTTTTTATTTTTTTATTTTGTTTGATATTTATAATATCTTTATAATATTTAAAATTTTAACATATAATTATTTTTATATAATATAATTGATTTTTAGTAATGTTATATCATATTATAACAATATTTATAATGGTAATCAATTAGTTTTTAAATGCTTAATGTTGAATAAACAACATCACTATTAAGCAACCAAAACAAATAAAAACAACTCACTACTAAAAAAAAAACAAAAGTCAAAACTAAAATATAATAATTAACAAAAATTACATTTAATTTTATTCATCTTATTTAAACTTATATATATTTTATTTCAACTCTACAAACCTCTAATTACAATACTATAAAGGCAAGTACTAGCCACTACGTGGCACTTGTTTTTTTTAAAACAAACTTGCAGCCCTATACATAGGGATAAAATAACATCAAAAATATCCTATGGAGAAATAAAATCTCCTAAATAAAAGGAGAATCTCGCCTAAATCAAAACGTAGCCCTATACATAGGGATAAAATAACATCAAAAAAATCCTATGGAGAAATAAAATCTCCTAAATAAAAGGAGAATCTCATTTGTAAAGCCTCAGATGAATATAAGGGGCTAAATAAAAATACTATTGGATATATTATCCTTCCGAGAGATGTGAAAAGGGGGATATTTTTGAAAATTTGTACTATGTAAGGGAGATTGGGTAGTTAATTGGTTTTACACCAATTTTGGTAATTTTGGGCTATAAAAGGAGGTGAGAAAGGTGAGAGAAGTCAAGTGATTTTGGAAGAATTTTGCAAGTGTGAGAGATTGTCTTCCTTGGAGAAATTTTTGTATTTTCGTGCTTTTGGAGAAGCTTGTTTCCATGCACTTTGGAAGTGCATTTGTAAATTTCTTTGTAAACCAAGGGGAGGTTCTGCCAACGAATGTAACCGAATTTCTGGAGGAATAATTGGATCGGTCCACTCTATTGGAGAGGGGCCCAGAAACATAGTCGTTCTAAACGATGAACTCCGTTATCAATCTTTGTTTGCACTCTCTTCACCTCTCATTTTGTTCTTTCTTTAATTACTTTGTAATTTCGTTATTTAAATTTTGTTTGTGTGTTTAATTATAATTAAGCACTTTTGGTTTGTAATTGTTAATGTAAGCATTCAAAGCAAATGTTATAGATCCTAAAAATAGATCAAATTGGTATCAGAGCTATGTTTTGACTAGTATTGCAGATTCGAATGCTTACACGTTCGAAGCTTCAACAAGGAAAAGGAAAACTTGAAGAATACAATCCTAAGATCGGAAAATGAAGGACTTCACTAACAATGGATGAAATAGAAGCTGGGAAAAGCACCGAGCAAGAGCTTGATGATAAGACTTTCTAGCGAGTCTTCCTCGAAATGAAGGCTATGGTGGAAGAGTTGTATGTGGAAAAGAAGAAGCGCGAAAAGGGAGATTCGTTGAAGCAAGAAAAGAAGGAAGATCGAAAAGACAAAGGAGGAAAAGATCCAGAAGCTCCATCTCCTCCATCTTCCCCTTCTTCTCCATCTTCCCCTTCTTCTTCTTCCTCTTCTACTACTGTTAATCCTTTCAAAAGAAAGTCTAAGCCTATTATTAAACTTGATGTAAAATTTGAATTGCCTAAGTATTGTGGTGAGTTAAATGCCAAAAATTTAGATGATTGGATCCAACAGGTAGAAGTTTATTGTAGGATTCAAGGCCTAACAGAAGATGCTTCTATGATCCAGTTAGCCACTCTCCGGTTGGGAGGTACAACTCTCACCTGGTGGGAGAGTAGGACTCGGGAGGAAATTGCTCACCATGGTAAGGTCAATATGACTTGGATGGAATTTATTGCTGCCCTTGAAAAAAAAAATTATCCTTTAGGTTATACGCAACAATTAACAATGAATTGGCAAACCTTTAGGTAGGGTAAGGGTCAATCTGTCCAAGATTACACTCATGAGTTTAGAAAATGGGCTATTGCTTTAAACGTTTCATTGTATACTCAGGATACATTACTCAAGTACATAGGTGGTTTGCATTCTTACCTAGGACATACTATTCTAATGTTGAGTCCTAGTAATTTGGATGAAGTGTCAGTCCAAGCCACTCATTTAGAGTCAAGGGGTAAGAACACTTTCAGTGATAATTTCTCAAAGAAACCATCTAAGTCTGATGGGAAACCTAAGGGTAAAGATAAAGGAAAAGGAAAAAATACAGCCACAGTAAAGAAAGAGGCTGAAAAACCCACTTGTTCTCATTGTAAGAGAGAAGGACACGAAGATTCTAAGTGCTGGAAACTACATCTAGAACTTAGGCCAAAGAGGTATGGTGGAAACAAAGGGAAGCAAAAGACAGTTGTTATAACACAATAGGATCTTGGATCTGATTCTGGGGATGAGATGAAGATAACCGCCACTGGGATTCAAGGTAAAAACAAAAGTATATCTCTTGCATCTAAATCAAGTATTTCTGCAAGTACAAGTAAGCAACCTAAAGTAGATAAGCAGAGGAATGAACTTTTTCATATCCGTGTGATAACTAAACACACTAAGGTTGATACTTTATTTGACACAGGTTCACAAGTTAATCTCATATCTGAAGAAGTTGTAAAAAAGCTAAATCTGACTACAACTCCACATCCAAATCCATACCCTTTGGGATGGGTTTGTAATGATGCACAATTACAAGTCACTAAACAATGTAAGCTTAGTTTTGCAATCACTGCAGAATTTAAAGATGAGGTTGTAGCAAATGTTGTACCTTTAGATATTTGCGGACTTGTGGTAGGAAGTCCATATTTGTATGACTGTAAAGCTATCTTCTTTAGGGAGGAAAACAAGTATCATCTATTTAAGGATGGGATTGAATATATTGTACGTGCACACAAAGTCAAAACTAGTCTTGCATTAGTTAATGCTAGTTAGATGAAAAGATTAGTGAACTCCACTAAAAAATTTGTGTTAATGCTTGTTAAGGCCAAAGAAGATGAAACATTTGAGGTGTTTAAAGGAAGTGATCCTAAACATAAGGATGAATTGGTCAAAGTTGTTGCCGCTTATGATGACTTGTTTCAGGAACCAAAAGGATTGCCTCCTAAAAGAGATATTCAACATGAAATTCAATTGCAGTAGGATGTGCCACTACCTAATATTGGCATGTACTGGTTGTCTGTCATGCAAAATAAAGAAATCAAAAAGCAAGTTCAGGAGCTTGTTGACAGAGGAGTGATTCATCCAAGTACATCACCTTGTGTTTCTCCGATCATTTTGGTTCCAAAGAAAGATGGAACATGGGGGATGTGCATCGACTTCAGGGCACTGAACAAAATCACCATAAAAAACAAGTATCCGCTTCCTAGAATTGATGACTTGCTCGATCAACTTAAGCATGCAATTTATTTCTCTAAATTAGATTTGTGAAGTGGTTATCATCAGATTAGAATTGTAGAGGATGATATTTGGAAAACTGCTTTCAAGACAAAATAGGGACTTTATGAATGGATGGTTATGCCCTTCGGGCTTACCAATGCACCTGCTACATTCATGCGAGTCATGAATGACATCTTTCGTTCTTACATTGATGATTTTGTTATTGTATATCTTGATGATATCCTAGTTTTTAGCAAGTCTTGGGAAGACCATGTAAGTCATGTTAAATTTTTTTTTGATGTACTAAGAAAAGAAAAACTCTATGTAAAGATGTCTAAATGTGAGTTTACAAAGACGTCTCTTGTGTACTTAGGTTATATCGTAGGGAATGGTCAATTGAAAGTCGACCCTGCGAAGGTCGAGGCAATTGTAAACTGGCCTAAGCCAAGTACTATAACTGAAGTCAGGAGTTTTTTAGGTGTTGCCCAGTACTGGAGGAAGTTTATTGCAAACTTCTCCTTCATTGCATCACCATTGCATGCATTAACAAGTACAAAGATAAATTTTCAATGGGGAGGACTACAACAGAAGGCCTTTGACACACTAAAGGAAAAGTTAAGTACCGCGCCAGTCCTAGCTCTACCATATTTGCACCAACCATTTGAGATTGAAACAAATGCAAGTGGATGCGCCATGGGAGTAGTATTGACACAAGGAGGTAAGCCGATCTGTTACCACTCTAAGACTTTTTCTGGCATAGTATGTAACTATCCAACTTACGATAAAGAAATTTACGCTTTAGTACAGAGTGTTAAGAAATGGAAACATTAAATAATGGGCAAGGAAATAGTAATCCATACCAATCATCAGCCATTGCAATATCTGCATTCACAAACTAAGTTGCAGCAAAGTAGGCATTTCAGATGGATGGGATTTTTACAACAGTTTCACTTAGTCATTAAGTATAAGAAACTTGAGCCCATAACAAAGTAGCAGATATGCTTTCTAGACCTCCAGTTTCTAATGCTTCGATAATCCTTAAAAATAGCTCTATGATGCATGCAATTTTTGAAGAACAATAAATTTTAAGGATATCTATGCAACTCTAATCCAAGGCAAACAAGTAGAAGAAAAGGATTACTATGTACATGATAAACTCTTGTATCACTTAGAAAAATTATGCATTCGAAAGAATGAACAAGCACATGTAATCAGAGAGGCACACACATCGCTAATTGCAGGACATTTTGGGGTTAGAAAAACTTTGGCATAGCTACAAAAATATTGCTACTGGCCTCGAATGCAAGAAATTGTAACAAAATATATTAAGGGATGTGTGATGTGTGCAACTAGAAAACCAAGTAACAGGAAATTGGGGTTGTACACACCTTTACCTGTATCGTCCCGACCATGGGAAAGTGTATCTATGGATTTTGTTGGGGGGTTACCTATGTCTAGGAAAGGGCATGACTATTTGCATATAGTAGTTGATCGGTTCAGCAAGATGTGTATTCTTATGCCATGTAAAAAGCAAGTCACTTCTAAACTGACAGCTCATATGTATTTTTAGTTTGTATGTGTTCACTTTGGGTTACCCACTTCCATTGTATCAGATCAAGATTCTTGATTCCTTGGGGAGTTTTGTTCAGTCCTATGGGGACTTATGGATACTAAACTGAAGAAGAGTACAACCTTCCATCCGCAGACTGATGGACAGACAGAGGTAGTCAACAGGACAGTAGTGCATCTGCTCAGAGGATATTGCAGCAAGCATCCTAAGTTGTGGGATGAAGATCTTCATTATGTGCAGCATGCCTACAACCATGCAACCCATTCTTCTACAAAGAGGTCTCCTTTTGAGACTTGTTTCAGATATTTTCCAAAGACACCAATGGACTTTGCTTTTGGAACAAATGATGTTGAAGATGGATGCCTTGATGCAGAAAGGGATTTAAAGTTCATCCAGAAGGTCCAAGCAATTCATTAGGCCGTAGAAGCACAATTGGAAAAGAGTCAAGCAAAGTACAAGGCTCGTCATGACAAGCATCACAACGATCATCATTTCCAAGTTGGAGATAGAGTTTGGTTACACATAAGCAAGGAAATAATGCAAGGTGAAGGAAGGAAACTCAAGTCGATCAGATATGATCCATTCAAAATTCTAGAAAAGATTGGCACAAATGCCTTCCACCTTAATCTTCCTCCATACATGCAGATTTACTCAGTAGTCAAAGTTGAGAACTTGGAGTTGTATGAACCTCCGATGATACTAGTTGAGGAGGCTGAAGTGCAAGTTCCATCAGTTGATGACCTTTCACCAGAGTACATGTCAGAGTTGTCAAAAGATGTCATCCTCGATAGGAACACCAGGACTTCACGAAGAGGAGCAGTTGAATACCTCTGAGTGGGGCTAAAAGGGATGCATCCAAGCAAGGAAAAGTGGATGCAGACTGGTAAAGTGAGGGAACTTTACCCTCACTTACTTTTTGAGTAACCAGCTTTCAGAGGTCCAAAAGCTCTCTAGTGGAGAGGACTAATCCGAAGGATTTTTCATCAAATTTTGAAATTCTTCATTTTTCTCCAGTTTTGGTATCATTAGAAAGTGCTCGAGATCTTGACTCCAACACAACTTGAACGGAGTCAATCGGAGTCCCAAAGCTCAAGATATATATGGTCAAACCTCCAGTCAACTCTCAGAACTCGGCCAAAAAAAGGGCAAAAAATCAAAGTCATCAAAACTAGTCAAAGTTAGTACCATTTTGAAGTGCTCATCATCACGATTCTGACAGAGTTTGTTTCATGGAAAACGGAGTCCGTATGGCGAAGTTATGGAAGGTCAAAGATTGGATCAACCTGATGACATCAGTGCCCAGTTAGCACAACGGCCAATCAGCCCTTGACACATGGCATCACCCCCTGCCTCCAAGTGGAAAAAATTATTTTGGCAAAAATAATTAAAAAATCAAATTTTAAAAATAAATAAATAAATAAAATAAAAAAATATAATAAAATTTATATTTAAATATCTAAGATG
>VDFB02064401.1:0-11799 GCA_007258455.2 Sequoia sempervirens
AAAGTGAAGTATTTGGTTATTTCAAAGGTTTAGCAAAGGGCATTGGTTAAACCAAAGTGGAAAAAAGTCGTAAGGATATACAATGGGGTGAATATTTCAATTATGCATTTGAATCATTTTGTGAAAAATATGGTGTTAAGGTACAAATAACAATTCCATATACCCCTAAACAAAATGGAGTAGATGAACGAATGAATAGAACTCTTTTAGAAATGACATGTTGTATTTTGCATTTTTAAAGTTTGCATAATAAATTTTGGGGATTGGTTCTCTTGTGTTGTACATATTGTGAATAGTATCCCCACCAAATCCCTCACAAATGTCACTCCTAAAGAAGCATCGATTGGAAAAAAGCATCACATTGGGTATTTTAAAGTATTTGGGTGTATTGCTTGGGTTCACATCCCAAAAGAAAATAGGAAAAAGCTAGAACCAAAAGGTCATAAATGTTTGTTTATGGGCTATAGTGAAGAGTCAAAGGCTTATAGATTCTATGATTTGGAAACAAAAAAGATCTTTATTAGTAGAGATGTAAATTTTGATGAACATTCACAACTTACACCCACAAATGATTCCCACATTTCAGATATTTTACAAAGAAATGGAAAATCTATTAACAAGGATGATAAAAGCACTACTACTAATGAAGATGATATAACTAATAGTAGTGATGAAGAATAACTTCCAGGTAGACAAAAGACACAGAGTATTGAAGAGATATATAGACAAAGCCCAAACTTTAAGAAAGGAATCATAGTACCCTCATGGAAAAATTCTTACAAATAAATGACCCAATCTCATATGAGAAAGCTAGAGGGAAGAAAGAATGGGAGAAAGACATGAACGAGGAATATGATGCATTACTAAAGAATAAACTTGGGAACTTGTGCCCCTTCCCAAAGGTAAGAATGTTATTGGTTGCAAATGGGTTTACAAAAGAAAATTCAAATCTAATGGAGCCATAGAAAAATACAAAGCTAGATTGGTTGTTAAGGGATTTAATCAAAAGGAAGGTGTTGATTATGAAGAAAAATTTTCTCTTGTCATCAAAATGGACACAATTAGAACTATTCTTTCTTTGGAATCTAGTCTTGGATGGCATGTTCATCAAATGGATGTTAAAAATGCTTTCTTAAATGGAGATTTAGCTAAAGAAATATACATGAAGCAACCACCTAGTCTTGTAAATGAACAAAATCCTTACCTTGTTTGTAGATTAAAGAAATCACCTTACAGTCTAAAGCAAGCACCAAGGGCATAGAATGAAAAGATAGACAAATACTTTCAGTTTCATCGATTTAAAAGGTGTAGATCTGATCCAAATATTTATGTCAAGAAATTCCAAGATGATATTATTCTTGTTGTAGTATATATAGATTATTTACTCATTGTTGGACTGAATATTGGGATAATAAATGATTTAAAATAAGAACTTAAAAGGGCATTTCATATAAGTGATTTGGGAAAATTAAACTATTTTCTTGGTTTACAAGTTTGTAGACTACATGATGGGCTATTCCTCTGCTGATCAAAATATGCTTTGGATATATTAGAAAAGTTCAACATGCTAGAATGTAAGCCAACTTCTACACCCTTTCAGTTTGGAATCAAGCATACTAAAGAATATACTTTCAACAAGGTTGATGCTACTTTATATAGGAAACTTGTGGGTAGCTTGGTTTATCTAACTCATTCTAGACTAGACATTTCCTATGTTGTTAATAAAGTATCAAGATTTATGCAGGAACCTAAAGAAATTCATTGGTTGGCTACAAAAAGGATACTATGGTATGTTTATGGAACACTACACTATGGCATCAACTATAGCCAGAAGTCCTCAATTTCTTTGGTTGGATTTACAAATTCAGATTGGAGAGGTGATAAAGATGACAAAAAATCTATAGGTGGTTATGTTTTTCAGCTTGGATCAAGCCCTATTAAATGGAGCAACAAAAAGAAAACAACTACACCATTGTCTTCATGTGAAGTAGAATATAGAGCAGCAAAAGAAGTAGGAAAGGGAGTAGTTTTGATTCAAAATATTCTATTGGAGCTTGTTTTTTCCCAAAGTTTTACCACTACTTTGTGTTGTGACCATCAAAGTACCATACAAATTGCCAACAATCTAGTTTTTCATGCTAAGATAAAACATATTGAGCTTGATGTTCACTACATACAAGATCTTGTTCAAGATAATATTGTCAATCTACAACGTTGTCCAAGTGAAGAACAAACAGTTGATGTATTTATTAAGAGTATGACTAAAGCTGGCCAAATTCTTAAAATTGTAAAAAATGCTTGGTATGTTAGAGGTGAACAGTAAGGGGGGATGGTAGTTTAATGTTCCCCTCTCCTTTGTATCTTCCTCTCTCTTGTATCTTCCCCTCTTCTTTGTATCTTGCTTGTAATATTCTATCCAATCTTAAGGGGGAATGTTAAGGAATAAGATTGTCTAGAAAAGTTAGAAGATGTTTCTTGAAAAATTAGAAGCTTCTAGAAAAGTTACAAGATGTTTCTAGAAGAAATAGAATCTTCTAGAAGGGCTAGAACCTTCTAGAAACTGGAAGAAACTAGAAGATGTTCAAGGAAAAAGAACATTCCAGTTTTAGAGATATCTAGAACATTAGAAGTTTCTAGATCTTAGACCTACATCAAGTATAAATATGAGGTTGTCCATTTTGAACAACACTATTGTTGAGGTAAGTTGTTGGATTGTATGTAAGAAATTTAGATCAATATAATTTATTTTAGCCATTTCTCACTATTTTATGCTCTACTTTTTCCCTGTTTGCTAATGTTATTTTATTATTTGGGCTTGTTCTTACATAAGGATGATTGAACTTTTGCATCACCATTGCAAAAAGGTACATACCAGAGATTAAACCCAAATTTGAAGATGAGGGTTTTCATGAAGAACAAGAAGTAATTTTGGTAACAATGATATCAATGTGGAAGGCTCAAAGACATCTAAGAAGGAGCTAGAAGAAGGGATGTCATAAAAAGAAATGGAAGAGGACCTGAAAGGTTGCAACAATGGGGGAGAAGTTGAGCCAAATGGGGATAACGAAAAGATTGTGAAGAATCCTGACAAACTATTACATTCTCCTCATTGTGATAGTCTAGATACCAAGTTTTGGTACTACAACAATTAGAACATCAATCAACCTTGATATTTTTGTAGAAACTATTAGAGATACTGGACTATTGGAGGAACGATGAGGAATGTTCCTATAGGTGTTGTATGATGAAAGAATAAGCATATAGGTCATTTTGATTGGCCTACAATGAAGTTAAATAATGCTGCCTATTGCTAGTATTCTTGGACTGGGAATTACAACAAAGCTTTAGAATAAGCTAAAAAAATTGGTCTTTTATTCATCATTCCACTCACATTGAAGGCTAAAATGCTAGTTAAATTAAATATTTGGTAACATTCTTAAATGTGAATTTAAATTAGTTAAGTTAAATTTATCTTGTTAAATGTTGTTATTTAGCAATTAAATGGGAAAAAAAGATAGATATGTTTTTGCTCAAGAGAAACTTTTGGGCATGACACTTTTCAACTTTTTTATTATCTAGAAAAACTTTTCCTTTGCAATTACATCTCCTTTTTTAGTGGTATCCAAAAAAATTAAAATATTCTAACTTAATTCCATCCTTGGAATATTCCCTTTAGAAAAACCGTCCATTTACTTACTATTGATATTTATAGTCTAAGATTTATTAAGAAACTTCACCATCAAAAGCATAATTTAGCTTCTAAAGATTGACTATTAAGGTCTATCTACTAAAGACTAAGGCCACCATATTGTTTAGGTCTACAAACCTAATCATAACTGGCCAAACTCCATTTATGAGAATCCAAATTCTGTATACAAATTTTCTTTTAGAAATAGATTTTAAATTCCTTGAGAAAACTATTTAGAGTTGAAAGCACAAAGAATCGATATGTAGAAAGATCCTATAAGGTATATCTTATAAAATAAATGTAGATTTACTTAACATATATTTTTCAATTTTTATAAGCTATAAAATAATACTTAAGTGATGAAAATTTAACTAACTATAAAAGTATTAAAAGTAGAATATACACAATCTAGGGAATGTTGTACATATTGGAAAATTCTATCTTCTTATTGATGAACATTTCTATTTTATGAAATTTTTTCTTCTCATTGGGCTTGGCAGAGTTAAATAAATATTATAGTATGAAGGAAACATAACAAAAATTGTATAGAAATCATAACTAAAGTAATGGTTAAAAGGAAGATAGTTCTCATCAAGTTCAATATCTACATAGTAAGAAAAGGACTACTTATGAAAGGGTAAAGATGTAGCTAGGAATGTATGATTTGATAGCTAAGATGAATCATGGGGCTACATTAGATGGCTAGATATCTATAAAATTTTATAGTAAAATGTAATAAAAATTTAGGAAGACTATATCATAAGAATGTTCATGAAGATTTTATTTATACTATAAAAAATCCTTTGAAAGATGGAAAAATTATTTAGGTAACTATATTTTATGATGATAATGTGTCTTTTGAGTATTAATTTTATCAAAATTATATTTTTAATTCATAATTTTATTCTAAGCTCAATTACTTTCTATCCTCTACAAAAATTGGACTAAGCCACCTAATCTTCCTCATTCTTTTCTCTAAGATACAATGTATTTCATATACTTATCCTTGTTGTTCTAAATGAGATACATAAGATCCATGAATAATTCTAATTGTTCTTGTTGGTGTCGTCCACCTCCCATGACCACCATCTATAGAAAATACCTTCATAGGAAATGGGAGAGGAAACACAAGGCCATTTCACCAAATATGAGTGAATAGATTGAGATAAATTACATATTGTACAAGGTGCCTTAAAAATGAATGAAAGGTGGGTGACAGGTGAGAAATTTCCCAGCACAGAAAAAACTACCTGAATAACAAATGCATAATTAATCCTAAGTAAATTTAAGCGACTAAATGGTAAAAGCCAATTACTCTAACACCCCCCCTTAAGTACAACTTAGGGAGGATGATAATTATGCAAAAATGAAGATGCAATATGAGTCCCAACTACACAACCATGTTAGGTACCCATTTACAATGCAAAAAAGAAATATCTCACAATTAGAGAAAAGGAGAAAAACCTTGTGGGGAAAAACCCCTCTCCAAAAGAGAGAAAACAAAACAAAAATGATGCATGTATGGAGGACTCAATCACACCCCCACGAACTACAAATATCATGTATATACAATCAATAACCCCCCCATAAGAGGGCAAGAGAGAGACTATATATCCCCTCCATAATGTTTAATCAACTACACAAATGGTAAGTGCCTAAAGAAAAAACATAATCCAATGTAGACAAACAACTTTTCTCCCTTTTGGAAGAAGCAAAAAAAATACAAATGCAAGAATGCTTCCCATTCCATATAGGAATTGAAATAAAGAAACATGAAGATGTATGATGATGTCTCTAAAATCTGCTCATGTGTCACCAAGACCTTGGAAGATGATTCCGGGTATGTGCAGGATCATGGTGCGCCAAAAAGTGGCAATATTATGGGTATTTGTAGGGTATGTGGCTGACGACTTTTTTTCACCCAAAATTAATGAAATGAAAATTGTTTTTAGAGGAGATTCTCAGCTTTCCAAAAATATAAATTATGATTTAATTTGAATTTAATAAATAATTATTATTCATTTTCTATTAGAATTATGACTAAAGTCTTAATCGATAGGCTGATTGAAAAACATCTATAACAAGATTATATTTTTGAATCCAAAACATGCATCACATTCTATGCTTCATACTATAGGATTAAAAAAAGAAATTCATGAATTTTGACCAAGTTATGATCGTGACAGACGAAGTTTTATATTTTAAAAAGTTGTAATAAAAATTCATAATTAATTATTTACTTGGAAAAAATTACAAAAATGCATCACATCCTACATGATCCTCTAATTTATATATAAAATCTTAAAAATATTATCATTTTATTATGGTTAGGGTGGTCAGAAGACACCTACTTCTTATTTTTTCCCTGAAATTTAAGTACTACTCCATTGAAATTTCAAATTTTCAAAATAGATTTTATTTATTTTTAAATAAACCTAGTATTTTAAAAACTACATTCAATTTTCTACAATTCTATTCTTACTATTTTTGAAATAATATAGATAACTTATTCAAATATTTACGTCAAGTTGCCTAACACTAATTTTTCTGAATTTTTTGCCACTTAAGGGCCTGTTTTTTGCATGATGATCCTGCACATACCCTTCCATGAACCAATCAAGAACATTCCCAATCACAATAAGAGGTGACAAACAAGGTACCACAAGAAACTAATGTTCAACACTCTCTAAAGACAGAGATGGTTTGACAATAGTTGTGCAATAATTATCATCAAAGAGGAGAGATAACCCCTCAAATGTGTCCTCCAAATTAGAAATATGAGATTCTACTAACAATGAACTAATTTCCAACAAATAAGAATCATAATCAAGAAGACAATAAGATACTGGTTGTGGTGAATCATTGGATGTTCTCAATGAATCATCAACACAAGATGAATGGTCCTGATGAATAGGAATGATAGGAGTCTCAATCAATGACTTTGCATAATGAATCACTGAAGGTGAAGGAACATCAACTATCCCTGATGAAGAAGAAGGAGCATCTAAAGAACCGGGTTGTCATCCTCATCTGAAGACTTAAAGTATTCCAAAACTTCAAACTCTTGTATAGTATTGTGATCATAGGGTATCTTGTCCAAAAAATGAAGGGGGACAAGACAATCTGAAACAGGATCATTTAGGAATAGCTGGGTATCAGGATCTCCATGTATTTCCCAAATTATAGTCCAAAGAATATGAGGACACTCAAAATGATCAATAGCATTCAAAGTGGCATCATGAATATGCATTACAATAACTCCTAGGACATGATCCGTTTTGCAATTCCATGCAAATTTCTTACTATCAGTACCAAGAAGGGGAACAAGATTATATAAATGTGGCAACAAATGAAGCCATCTGAGATGTTTTATGATACCATCTCTCCATTGTTTATTGTTTTTCCTTTTCAACATTATCAAAGCAAGATGAAATGAAAACCCCATAATCAACTATGACAAATCTCCAAGAATACAAAGATATTAACCTTCAACAACAATTAGAAACTCTCAAATACTACAAGTGAAGCCTTCTCAAAATACTTCAAGAAGCAATAATGGAAAAGAAGGGTTGATAATCTTAAAAAAATTGAGCAAAAAAATAGACATCTTACTAGGTTCCCGCACCAAATCACCAAGCCAAATCATTTTCCAAGCACACAAAAAATAGCCTCTTCATAAACAATGAGACTTTCTCACACCCAATAGAGAAAAAATGTTGTATATGAACATAGAAGAACTCCCACACCTAAAGAATGTGGGATAAATTTTCCAAAAACAACTTCAAAGAAACTCAGAACCACTTCCCCTTTGGCTATGCAACATTAAAACCCTAAATATTTTTAAAAAAATTGAAACTTTATAAAATATAAAGTTCTAATATTCTTGTTAAGGCTTATAGTGTGGAGCCAAAACCAAAAAAATTATACTAGATTGATCAACACTTAGTGATGGATGATGAAGCTACAAATGTGGCCACCATATTGGACACAGATACCCTCAGAGCCAATTCCTATGATGAAGTTCATAGAGATTGCAAGAAAATACCAAAAGATGAGGCCAAAAGAGAAAATTGTGCTACCTTCCCAGTGAAATTTGCAACCAAAAGAGTGAAACACATGGCTACTATGAAGAATTCACACCGCTCACACAAGGAAATTGAGCCTCAGAAAATAAACAGGCCTCAAATAGATCGGGTTGTGTAATTTTTGATCTCCACAAGGAATGAAACTCCAGCCTTCAAATAGCAATCATGGTTTAACAGAGAATCATGACAGGGGTATAAGAGAGACCACAACAACAAAAAAGCTTGTTGGTAGAAAAAATAGCAAGTATGGAACATCTAAGAGAGTGAATCACAAGAAATAATTTGGTGTCCTTCATGTCACATCTAGCTCTCCATGCCTCCTCAACGATAGCAAAAAGCCCACGTCAGAGAAGAATTATAGCCTCCTCAAAAAGACCAAGCACAGGTCATTGTACAACACTCCAAGCTCTCTGAAATGATTCAATGCCTTTAATGGGAGATGAGTCACACTTGATACACAATGCCTCTCCTAAAAGAAAAACGCCTTTGAGCTAGGTGGAAATCATTGAAAATGCCTCTCTCCACAGAAATTTTTTTTCCTCCAACAATTAGTGAAATAGCATTGGCCAAAGATGCCTCCAACAATTAGTGAAATAGCACTGGCCAAAGATGCCTCCAATGAGTAAAAATTTGTGGCCTCTTCACAGCAATCGTCCCCTCTAGATAGAGAAATTAGGGTTTCATAGAGAGAAAATTGCCTAACAAACTAGAATTCGCTACCTTAACAAGTAAAATGCCTCCAACTCAGGTAAATAAAAACATGCTTCTAGTAATGAAATATGCCTTCTCAACAGGAAATTGGTCCAACAAGGATTCAAAATTAAATAATTAGATCCACACAACAACAGGAAAATGAAATAATTTGAAATAATGCAGATAAGGAAATTTTGAAAATTTGAAAATTTCAAATGTCGGAACAATTGCATTAGATAATCAATCTCAAAACTCTTTGATGAAAACTCTCAAGGAAGGATTGTAGAATGGTTGGCTCTAATACCATGTTGGTGTCATCCACCTCCTAGGAGCATCATCTGTAGAAAATACCTTCATAGGAAATGAGAGAGGCAACACAATGCCATTTCACCAAATATGAACGAATAGATTGAGATAAATTACATATTGTACAAGGTACCTTAAAAAGGCATGAAAGGTGCGTGATGGGTGAGAAACTTCCTAGCATGGGAAAAACTACCCGAATAACAAATGCACAATTAATCCTAAGTAAACTTAAGTGAGTAAATGGTAAAAACCAATTACTCCAATAGTTCTTATTACTCATGGTGGTCAACAAAATATATAACTAAAAATGCAACACTAATAATCAATAAAGCATAGTGTTTATTCGTCACTAGAGCAATAATTGACAATAAAAACTCTACTTGTCAAGATCTTTCCTTCATACTAGTCCCACAAGTTCAAAGATTGTATGATCTATAAATATCCTGTAGATTCTCTTGTCAAAAGTATGCACACCTAAGAAAAAATGTATATAATCATATAGAAGCAAGAAGAAGATCATCTCTAAAAATATCCATTTTTTTGAATGGACCTAAATATATAATGTATAAAGAAAATCTAATATATATACATCTAAATATTTAATGTAAAAATTAATATGAAATTTTAAAAATAATAATAACAAAATTTAATAAATTAAATAATAAATAAATACATCAAATAAATTTTGATTTTTCTTCTAAAAATATTGGCATACTTATCAAACTATTTAAATATTTCTTAAAAGAAAAAACTTTTTCTAGATAACTATATAATTTAAATCTTTGTAAATTAAATAAAAAATGAATGTAAAAGAGGGTTGAAAGAAGTTTCTAGAATCACACTTCTAAGCTATTGTGAGAAAGAAGATGACAATAATATTTGAAGGTTGCATACTCTTTTTTTCCTCAATTTTTGTTGACTATAAAGCATTAAAAATGAGCACATTCCATATCATTGATTTCTTGTCAAAAAGAAAAATGGTTATCAATTAAATAAAAATTGAATATAAAAGAGAGTCCAAAGAAGTTTCTAGAATCACACACCTAATCTATTTCTTTTCTCAAATTTTGTTGACTGCAAAGCATTGAAAATTAATACATTCCACATCGTTGATTTCTTGTAAAAAAAAAAAAAGAATTATCAATTAAAGAAAAATTGAATGTAAAAGAGAGTTGAAAGAAGTTTCTAGAATCACACTCATAATCTGTCATGAGAAAGAAGATGTCGATAATGTTTGAAGATTGTAAAATTTTGTTGACCGCAAAACATTGAAAATCAACCCATTCCACATAGTTGATTTCTTCTTGTCATGCTATACCTGCACGTAATATGGTATATCTATGTCGTCGGGCAAAAGGAAAATGAAGCTAAGATTTGTAATCATATCTTTGAGTGCCATGGAGTCGTTTGATTAATTCTGATTGTTGTGGACTTGTCAAATGTTACGTACCTAATCTTAACCGGAGTGAAAGACTAATATATCAATCGATCAGCATTTCGCCAATTACAGAAACCGGCACTGACTTAATTTACTACAAACCGAGAGAGTCGTGGCCCGTTGCGAAGACCCCGCCCCATATCATATCAAATAAGGTTGTTATCCCTCGCACAATATACTAATTGATTATGGCTAATCTCCACAGAATCTAAAGCAAATTCGATTATTCATCGTTTGCTTAATTGCATCGTCTCTTTTATTCATAGGACAGATCCAGCCACCAGTTCCACTTCCCTCCCAGGGCCAGTATCCATGTCGATCAGTCGGCAGGTACTTTATTTGGTAAGGATGGGATAGAGCTTACTGCCAATCATTTAAATGGCAGAGTCAAAGGGAGCTATGGATGGGCAACTTATAATAAGTTAATTCCTTTGTGGGATAATTCCTCTCGAGCTTTGGCGAGTTTTTCTACCTATTTTCAATTCGCCATCTCTAAGGTCAATGATAGTAAGCTCACTGGAGATGGACTCACTTTCTTCCTGGCGCCTCCAGAACTGCACTCCTCAGACAACTCTTCTGGAGGAGGGCTTGGCCTGTTTAATGCTGCAACAGATGGAAACGCATCCAATCATATTCTTGCCGTGGAGTTCGATACATTCAAGAACTTTCCTTACGATCCAGATGATAACCATTTGGGAATTGACGTCGACAGTAGGAAATCCAAGAAAACAGTTTCAGTAAATGGTGTTTACAACAACACGTCCCTCAAGAACGGAGAAAAATGGGAGGCATGGGTGGATTACATTGGCACTGAGGAGAAGCTTGAAGTGTTTCTTTCATTTAAGCCCAATGGCACTAATGCTTCTAAACCTGAAAGGCCAGTCTTGTGCTACGATATAGATCTGCGTCGGTTTCTTCCACAGAACGTCCAGGTTGGCTTTTCAGCGTCTAATGAAAACTCGATTGAGATTCACAGACTATACTATTGGCATTTTTCATGTCAATATTCGTGGAAAATTTCAGCTCCCGGCATAAATATTTCTGACTCAAGTCCAATGAGAAGAAGATCTTCTACAAATATAATATGGAGATCTGCCTCACCCTGTTTCGTTGCCATATGCTGTTTCTTGGCTGGAAGGTGGTGGTATATCAGGACAAGAAAAAGCAAGCGCGGTGGTGTTGGGAGCGACGGCGAGGAGAGCGATGAGGAGTTCATCAAATTGCTTCGCGAGGCAGCCCAATCTTCTCGGGAGATTCCATATGCTGAGCTGCGCGCCGCTACGAACAACTTCAGCGACGACGAAAAGATTGGTGTTGGCGGCTTCGGATATGTGTACAAGGGCACTTTGCCTGCCACAAACGAAGCTGTGGCAATAAAGAGAATATCTCCGTCCTCCAAGCAGGGGAAACGTGAGTACATAACAGAAATTAGTATAAACAGTAAGCTCACTCACCATAATCTCGTAAAGTTTTTGGGATGGTGCCATCGAAAGGGCGACTTGCTTCTGGTTTACGAGTTACTTCCAAACGGAAGTCTGGACAAATATATTTTTGAAAAGCCAGAAGCTCCACTGGATTGGGATCGAAGA
>VDFB02064402.1:0-16141 GCA_007258455.2 Sequoia sempervirens
TATTGCTACCCCAATTGTTGTATTGATAAGAACAATATTTTTTTACTATGATAACAACACTTGTTTCAATGAGTATCTTATTTTATTAAATGACCATTTTATTTTTTAAATGATATACTTATAGTGGAGAGTTGTGATATTTTATTTGAAACAAAAAAAATACTTATTTCACTTCTTTATGAGTTATGAGACGGGAAGGGGAGAGAGAGAGGAATGATTGTCACTGACTCTTGGCTCACCCAAATATTTTTCCTCCCCCACCTACCATGTCATCCCAGCAAGGTCCGACCCCTGTATCATCTGCACCACCTCTTCCACCCAATTAGCTAGGTCAACCACCCCTCAAGACTAGGGGAAATCCTCTTCTCACATTGCTGCCACCTCCAGGAGCTACACTTGCACTATAGGATACTCACGTCCCCAATGACATAGATCCTACATAATTCCAAGCATTGGTAGGACATCTATCAACCACTTATTATCCAGGGTTTAGTTAGAATGAAATGACTTGCATTGATTCCAACCATAACCGCTCCCTCCATCTTGAGGTCCTCATAGCCTGACATAAGGTGAAAAGGGTCTTGGTAGATAATGGCTCTGCCCTGAATCTATGCACATTAAATTTCATAAAGCAGGTAGGCTATACCCACGCTGACTGAAATAATCAAGTCATCACTATTAAGGCGTATGATAATGCAAAGCATGATTCCTAGGGGACAATTTGTCTTCCAATGATTAATGACTCCAAAGAACTCCCTAGTTAAGGGTTAATGGTTTAGGGTTTAAGATTATGGGTAGTGATGGAACTTCAAAGTTTTGTTCGACTATGTGTTCTATTTTATAAAAACAACACATATGGACTAATAGTTGAACATAAAAAATCTATTTGTTGTTATCAAAATGCCTTCAAGGTCAATGGTTGCCCGCCATCCCGTTATCAGGAATTGTAGGATGGCGATATCGCGGGCGGGAGACACATGTCCCATATGGGGATCAAATTTGTAGGACTGTTCATCAACTGTCCTTTGATCTGAGCTGTTCCCTACCATCCTGCGATGGTGCTTTGGTTGATTGCGAAATCACGGGCGGCGGCCACGTGGACTATACAAGGTGGGGCCCGAGGAAATTTTTGTGTGATATATTTTAAATGTTTCATTGCTTCCAAAGAAAAACATTTAAAATGAAATATTTGACAAGGCCAGGGGGAAATTCATTAAAAATGAGCAAAAGTGGAGAAATTAGGGCAACTAGTGATTTTAATGGTATATTAAAAAAAAATCATATTTTCATAGTTGAATACATTCAAAATATTTTTAATATACTTCTAATTTAAAAAATATATTGTTTAATTTTTTAAAATTTTTTTTTTTTTTTTTCAAAATATATTTTTTTATTTTTTTAAAATATATTATACATACAAAATTACACTTGTCAATAATATAGATAATAGATTTTGAGTGAATATATCTAGGTATGTTAATAGAAATGGCGAAAAACTAATTTTGAAAATTAAAAACTTACTAGCTTATCATTAAAAGTTAAGTTTATAATTATAAAAATTTAACATTAGAATTATTTAACATTTGAAATAGAAAATTTAAATATTATATTATAATAGTTTATAATTTACTTATATAGTATTTTGGATAATACAAACAATTTTGATTGATTTAATATTTTCTAAGTTCATTATTGAATTTAAATCTTTTAAATATAATTATATATCTTTAATCAATATTACAATTTAAAAATAATAATGAATATTGAACATCTTATATTTTAGTATAACTTAAATATTAAAAAATTTAATGTATAAGTTTATAAAATATAATATATTTTTTTTTAAATAAAGATTTAAAGATTATTATATATGTATATTTAAAGATCCATAGAATTATCTTTTTAAACTATGAAATTAATATGATTAATTTCATTTATAATTTTATCTTATCTTATCTTTTTAACAATTTTTTGGTATCCTGCATAATTTGTTTTCTATAAGTATCATGTTGTATAATCTTTATATGGAAGGTAGTGTTTTTTCATGGAGCTTAATAAGTTTTAATAATTTTTAGTCATTTTAAAGATTTTTATTTTTTTCTAAAGATAGGTATATTTAGACTTTTGATGGCTTATGTACAATTATGCATATTCTTTTATTTATTATATTTTTTGCAATATCATGTTATTATTGATTAATCACATTATTTGTTTATCATTTTTATTTGTTTTGTTGAAAAATATTTTATCTTTACTTTACATCTATGATAATTTCAAAATTATCAAATTTAAAAATTATAAATAAAAACTTATTTTTATTAATCTCTTGAAGTACGTAGGTCCTAATCTTTTGTAGATTAATAACTATCTAAATAGCTATTTCTTGCCTTTATTTCTATAAATGTGTCTCATGTCTGTATTGAAATTTATGAGATGTGTATGTAATTCTTAGCACAACACTCTGAGAGATTAGGATTTATTTTCACATTTATCTATTTTCTTATTGTTCCTAATAGTGGCTCCCAATATTGTGCTCCTTGCATGATACATTTATAAAATGCACTTGGTAATGTAGTATGTGGTTGAAATATTAGAGTAACAACAAATGGTTCTTTTCATTTTTGGCACATGATTGGCCATTTTTACTATGTTAAATTTTTATTTTCATGGTTTTCATGTTGTCAAATTTTCATACATTTCTTAGTCTTTTTAAAAAAATAAATGAAGGTTCTATTAGTGTCCCCAATCTTACTAAAAATCATGTATAGAGAGAGTACAATATATAAACTATTAATTATAGAGTATAACAACAAAATGAATTTAAAAACTACTACATAGAAACAAGGTTTAGAATAATTCAAAATAGAGATACCATTCTCCTACAAATACTATGTATAGAAACCCTACGTAGCCACACTTTCACTCTCTCGGGCACTCTCCCACACTCTTTCCCACTCTCTCCCGCTCTCTCGCACCCTCTCCCACTCTCTCCTACTCTCTCCCTCCCTATCTCCCACTCTCCCACTCTCTCCCATTCTCTCGCACCCTCTCCCACTCTCTCCCATTCTCTCCCACTTTCTTCCTCCCTCTCTCTCCCATGTCTCTCTCCCACCTTCTCCCACCCTCTTGAAACACTAATGAAAAGTAATTAGGTGGTGTTGTGTGGAAGATGTCATAAAACTCTCCTGAATGTGATTATAAATATATACTTATTAAGTGCAAGACCATGCTTTATTCCTTGGATTTAGCTTTTTGAATATTTTATAGAATTTAAACTAAAAATTAGCTTCCCCTCTGTCTCCTCTCCCCTCTCTACATATAGCCTCCCTCTTCCCCATCTTATATCTCTCCCTCCTCTACATATCTCTCCTTTCTCCCTCCCTCTCTCTATCTCTCCCCATCTCTCCACGATCCTCTCTGCTCCCTCCCTATACCCTATCTATCTTCATATCTCAACCTATTTGTCCCTTTATGTTCCCATATATCTCTATATCTATGTCTTTCTCTTCCCCTTTATCTATCTCCCCCTCTCTCTTTCTCTCTCTCTATCTCCCCCTATTTCTATCTCCCTCTCCATCTCTTTTTTCTTTCTCTGCTTATCTCTCTCTCTCTCTTTCCCCTCTCTCTATATCTCCTTATATCTCTTGCTCTCTCTCTCTCTCTCTCTCTATATATATATATATATATATATATATATCTCCCTATCTCTCTATATATTTTTACCTTTTCCTCTCTCATTCTATATTCATCTCTACCTCTATCTATAGGGAGAGATACAAAGGTGAAGCATTGGACCTTCCAAAGATCCACCAATCTCAACACTACTCCCAACTATTTTGAGCATTTAAGTACATATTGTATGGTAGATTAGGAGGCATGTGTCAAAGCTCATATTTATTGATGCAAAATAGGTCCAAAGTCACAAATTTGACGTAGAGTTAGTTATAGTTTTGTACAAAATTTCAAGTGCCACATAGAGCAAAGATATTCCATTTTTTTATATCATGTCATCAAATTTGGCACTTCATCAAGATTTGTATCTTCATCAACATTAACAAAACAAAGGTATGTACTTGAATCCCTTCTAGTTGTTTCCCAATACAGTAGACCCTCACCCTCCTCTTCTTTCTTGTCCTTGCCTAATACGGTTCTAGTCCATCTGCTTGGTGTTTTAACAGTTGATGTGCCCACACATATCATTTCCTCATTAGAGGGGAGACCGTGATTGAAGCGACTTAAATACCAATAGTAGTCTGAGTCGGTCTCGGTTACATCATCAGAAGTGTTGCTCGTAAGGTCAATGGGAGAGTGTTGGCCACATCCAGAGCACATCGACTACTTGCCTTTGTCATCTACTAGTTGACCAGTAATGTCCTGGAATTGCAACCTTCTACTACAACCAAAGCAATAGAAGGTTGCAATTCGAGGACGTTGCTGCTCAACCAAAGCACCTTCCTGAATAGCAGGACTGAGCTTTTGTGAGCTCAAACGAATAGACCTCCTTACTGACTTACACATTTTCTCTTCTTAGACAAGCACTCAAACTTGATTAGAATTAGCCCACAAAGCGCTCTAACTGCTACAATAATGACACTATTAGCAGTTAATTCTTCTTGTATTTATTGTGCGAGGTAATGGCAACCTTCATCAATTCCTAGTAAATATGCATGTGCAAACATGGCAATTTGGTGGCGTATGTACTGTCACCGTTTAACTAGAGCTGGATGAGAATCCAAATATCACCCTTCATGACTTCCAACAACAACATCTTCACACAGATTGAGATCGACATGACTACACAAGTAAGGAATAATTCATTAATGCTTCACCAACCTTCATATTCCTCCTGCGAGCTAGCAGGGAACAACAGAGATTTACATTAGCTTTTGATCTTGGTTGTCCATCTAAAACCATGGGTTATGAGCTCAATAGTGGAGATTGGGCCCCACATTTCATACAGGACATACATCTTCCTTTTGCTGACCTCGCACCAAATAACAGGGTGACACCTTAGGTCTGCAAGTTGGCGGGGTACGATCGAGATCTTCTCCCATTCTTCGAATCTGGAAAACCTACACATTGCATGATTAGTATTTAATGAAAGGCTTTTGCTAAGCCATTGGCGACATGACCACTGGAGTTAATGGCTTAGGCTTACATCACCGGATTAAAATTAAAACCCAACTTTTATTTCAATACTTTATTTCCTCCTTAGGGTTTTATTTCCTAAGTCTTGGTTGGCCCCATTAAATTCTTATCCCAACCCTAACAAAGAATAAATGATTAAGCTAAGGATTGCATTTGTTGTTATAACTTTAGTTTTAGAGAATTCTTAATTACCAATTCTTATTTGTGCATTTTTATATGAATCCAATTGAATGCCTTTCCATATCATTATGGAAAATTTTATTATTGCAACCCTAACTCTAACACTAATTAAACCTTGACCCTAACCTGATTGAACTCGTATTATAACCCTAACTCTAACACTAATTGAACTGTAATTGTAACCCTAGGTATTGTTGAAACCTAACCCTAATTGTATCAAAACCCTAGAGAACTCTAATTGAACCCTAACCCTAAAATAGACAATAACCCTTACCTTAATTGAACCCTAACTCCAATCCTAGCCCTAATTTAAGACTAACCTTAACCCTGACCATAATTAAACCCTTATTGAATTATAACCCTAATTGATCCCTAACCCAAATTGAATACTAATTGAGCCTTAACCCTAAGTGAATAGCAACCTTAATTAAACTCCAACCATAATCCTATTTGAATTTTGACCCTAATCATAACCATAATTCAACCCTAACCTTAATTGAACCCTAACCCTAAACATGAGTTCAATTAAGTTTAAGGTTCAAATAAGGTTAGACTTTAATTAAAATTAGTTATAGGATTCAATTAGGATTAGGGTTGGGGTTGGGGGTAAAGATTAAGGTTCTATGATAGAGCTTGGGGTTAGTGTTAGGGTTCAATTGGGGCAAGGGTTAGTATTAGGGTTAGGGTTATGGTTCAATTAGGGTTTCATTAATGTTAGTTTTAGAATCATAGTTATGTTTAGGGTTCAATATAAAATTAGAGTTGGGTTTGAAGTTAATTAGTGTTAGTTTTAGGGTTGGGGTTATGGTTAGACTTATAATTAATGTTGGTAATGGGATTAGATTCTATCACTTTAATAAACATAATCTTCTATAAATTTATTCAATAAAAAGGTTTAAGTTATGAATGTTATAATATAAAAAATAAATGTGTTTTCAATGTTTATTTGTCAATTTAAAAGATGTGCCAATAATGTTGCAATCACTAATGATTAATTTTTTCTTGATGGTTAAAATAGATTGGTAAGTAAATTTATCGATAATAAGTAAATTTATCATTGACTTTTTCTTGATAAGTAAATCAATAGTTCATAAATTTATCTATAATTCTTATTTAATTTTTCTTAATTATATTAAATTATATTTTACTAAATTGTTAAAAAATTTAAGTTGCTTATAAATAGTTTTATGTGTTTTTTATAATTAACTTGATATTGTGTATAAAAGGTTTAAGTTATGAATGTTATAATATAAAAAAATAAAAAAAAATTCAATGTTTATTTGTTAGTTTGATGTGAGAATAATGTTGCATAGTAATGATTAAATTTTTCTTGATTGGTTAAGTGATATTGTGAAATTATTCTATGTTAATTTAATGTTATCAATGCTATATAATATAAAGATAAATATTTCTAATATATTTTTAATGCATCTTTATATTTTATAAAAAAAAATCTAAAATAAAAATGTGATTGTAAAAAAAATACAACTTAATGAGTGAACATACATTTAAAGTTAAAAGTGAAATTATAAAACAAATTGTAAATCTATTTTTTTTTCTTCTATAAATATAATTTTTTAATTTGGCGTCCGCCTAGTAATACCCACTTCTCCTTTTAATGAATCTTTTATTTTGTAAGGGTTGATTTAGTCCTACTGTTGATCTATTTTCTGCAGATATCAACGGTGCCCGCCATCCCGTGATCGGGAATTGAAGGATTGAAAAATCATGGGCAGGTGCCACATGTCTTATTCGGGGGATCAAATTTGAGCTATTTTTGACCAACTACCATTTGATCTGAGCCGTTCCCCGCCATCCCACGATGGTGCTTGGGTTGATTGCGAAATCACAGGCGAGCACCACGTGTCTCATCTGATGAAGCCTAAAGAGTAAAGGAAACACTAGCCGGCTTTAAATGTATTAAGGGGTAGATTACTAAAGTGTTCTCCACATGCACATGTTTTAAATCGATGGATATGTTATAATCTTGCTGGAAAATTTTCTCAAAGGTTAACGACATGGCTAGCGACTATGTTAAAGGAACGAGATCAACGACACCTGCTATCCCGCGATCAAGGATTACAGGGATGGCGATATCACGGGCGGGTGTTGCATGCCCTTCCTAAAGGATGAAATCTATGTGACCAATGATGATTTGTCTCTTCAAGATTGACGGTGCCTGCCATCCTGCAATTAGGAATTTTGGGATCGCAAAGTCGTGGGTGCCTGCCACGTGTCTCATCCAATGAAGCCTAAGGAGTGAAGAAAGTGTTTGCCAGTTTTAAATGTATTACGGGGTGGATTACTAATGCGCTTGTAAGGGAAAAGCTGCTTGAAAGTTAAAAGAAAGGACGGTGACCATTTTTTAAGGAGCGGGATTTATGGTAAAAAGATCAACGGTGCTCGCCATCCCACGATGGTAAATCAAAAGACTGCGATATCGCAGGCAACCGCCACGTGGCTTTCCTTCCTAAACCTGTTTTTAAGATGGTCATTGATGATTTGATCAAACTGAAGGATCAATGGCTCAAATTTAAATATGTATTAAATTATGGTTGGAGCCCTTCATGCAATGCACGAGTGGGCTTTAATGGCGGATGAGACATCTATTGGCAGGATTTGATCAACATAAAATCAATTTACTCATCTTATTTGTATCACAAAGTATCCAAGTATTTTGTGAAAACAGTTTTAGAGCCAAAGGTGAAATTGAGAGCAGCTGCAGCCAGAAATTGGAGTTTGTGTGAAAAAAGTAGTGAGTTAATTTTCTCTGTTTCCCAGTCATTCTGCACCTAAATTTGGGAAGGGGGGGAGGGTCTACTATGCTTATCACTTAGTTTATTAAAATCTTTTATTAGGGCTATTGTTTAATCATAAATTGTGAGGAATTGCAATATTTTTACTCTGTAATTTTCTATCTCTGCTTAGTCATAGCCACTTGAAGTGTAACATTGTAGTGAGGCCCTAGTTTGTCTAAAATGGCACCAACCAAGCAGCACTCTGGCCACATTGAGTATTTGAAAAGAAACTTGTATGATGATTTCCTAGATCAATTTCCATTATCAACAAATGAGAGAAGGAAAGGTTTGGTGTTGATGCAAGGGAAAATCTTAGGGGAGGGGTTGGTGTGTAAAAATTCCAACATTGTTGATGCTAGGGTTCCACTCACAAGCTTAGAAATGTTCAAATTATGGTATGGACAGAGGAATTTGCCTCATCCTTTTTCAAATGGATGGATGTATGACATGGGAAAGCTGGTTGTTCTAAATGTGTTCCCTAATGTGGACTTACTTAGGGCAGTGGCCAAAAGATATGACCTTATCACAGAGGTAATTAGAGATAATGATGGAGGGGTTCTATTAGAAATTAACAAAGATGTTATCCAACAGACTTTTGATTTGAGTGAGCCAAGTGATAACTTGGTTCCTATTAATCTTCAAGAAATGAAGCAGGAGTATACAAAATTGAAATCTCTTTTTAGGGTTAAGCTGCTTCCACCTCATCTAGTTAAGGCAGGGCGTTCACAATTTCACATCAACCCTAGTGACTAGGAACCCTTCAGATTGAATTGTTTTGAAAAGCCTTTCATGGCTACTTTCTATTCACTATGTCAAATTTTGGGTTTCAGCCCTCGTGCAGTAATGTCGATTGCATACATGTTCTTGGGGGTGCAAATACAACACCCTAACTTCTCTATAACATATGACTTTGCTTCTTTTTTGGTGGAGAGGATACATGAAGGACTATCGAAGCTGCAGAATGGTGATACTCGTACTCAATTCTTTTGGTATTCCATGTTGATGCATATGTTCTTATTTAGGAATGCTGATTTCTTTGCTGAGAAGATGAACTTAAGACAATCAGTTAATGGACAAATATTTCCAGTACATATATGCAGATTTGTCCTATAATAAGGAAAGCACTAGTTATGTGCAATTTGATAATTGTTTTGCTACAAGATTGAGGGCTAGATTGATGGTAAATATACTTAGGATCCCTACGGAACTGCATGACTTCCTTAGGCCCAAGGAGAGGAAACCATAATTGAGGGTTTTACATAACTGGGGTGACATTATCCCATATCCAGTCAGCACTGTCCTGAGAATATATGGATTTCAAGGAACCCCTCACATACTACCATACAATGTGCCACCAAGACTAGGGTTTGCAGAAGTTATGTGGTAGATGGGGTGTATTCATGAAGATAACCTAACTGGAAAGGGGAAGGGAACATTATTCCCTAATTATACAGTAGTGTCTGACTTTACATTTTCAAAGGGAGGCTGGACACATTTTGACAAATTCTTTGTTGATTACCATTTGAGATTTGGTCCAAGGTGACACCATGATCCCGAAGGTTTCTTTGCTCTTTTTAGACAAAGAATAAAAGGTGGAAAATTTGCATATGAGTTCAATTTCCCCAAGGACCTGATCAGGAATGAATTTGATTTAAATAGATAGGAATTGAACAATGAAAAGTGGATAGCTTATAGTAAGCTACTGGATATTGTGCATGAAATGGATCCGACGTATGATCCATTGATGGAATTCACTCCATACCACAAGAGAATTGATTTTTTAATGAGTAATTTCAAGGACATAATGAACACCTTGAACACCAAAAAGATAAATTCAAGGCTAAGTCTGGACATGCAAGGACAAAGTGATATGCCAATTGAAACAAGGGTAGTATATCAACCTACAGAAAGGTGGCTCATCTATAGGAGGAAAAGGGATATTGGCAGTGATGAGGAAGAAGTGGACATAAAAGGGAAGAAAATAATGAAGGCGCCTTCATGACCAGGCCCAAAATTTAAAGTACCTGGGGCTATCAAAATCATTGAATTAGGATCTTCACCAGAGTGCAGTCCCCCATCACCACCACCTGAGCCAAGCCCTAAGAGGCAAAGAATTGATCACCTACCTAAGGATCTCACAAATGAAATTATTGTTATTGATCAAGACATGCAAGTTGGTATGTCATCCCCTCCTAGGTCAGCTGAATTGGTTCTATCTGATTTGGATATGAAGGGTAAGAGTGTGCATGGTGCAAGAATGGAGGCTTGCAAGGAGTTCTTAAATGACAATGCATTTGTAAAGACTCTTGTATTCTTGCAATTGGCATGGAGGATGAAATTTGAGGAATATCAAAATAAATGCAAGGAGAGAAGAGAACTAAGGCCTGACAGGTCAAATCAGGAGAATGATGAAGAAGTGAAAGCTGAACTAATGGAAGAGTTCAAAAACATCACTCCTGAAGAAGGAAGACGACTAGTGAATTAGGCTGGTGTTTTGATTTTTCCTGAATGGGACATCACATATGCAGTGGCTTTCAATGCCATTATAAAGTCCAAGAATCATTTTTAGGATTTTGAAGAAGAAGTTAAGGCAGCATTACAAAACTCTGCCTTCAGTGAAGAATATGAGACCTTGGCAATTTGGGCATTGGCTCCACAAGGAAGAAATCCAGGCATTGCTAATATTAATCCAAATTTGAAAGGAAGATTAATAATAAAGAGTGCTTCAAATACTACAACAACCGAAGCCACTAGTTTAATTGTGAATGTGGCCAAGTTGGCCCAAAATACTGCTGAAAGGGAGGAGGCTGAAAGAAAGAGCCTAATGGAGAAGTATAACATTTTAATTGAAGAATATAGAAAAATGCAACAGAGGAATGCTGAGCTGCAAACTAAAGTAGAAAGGTTCAATTAGAGACATACTGGGGAAACATTCAATGCTCTAGGAACCAGCACATCACCTTCCAAAGCAAGGTCAATGCCTCCTGCTTCTCCAAATTTTTCTACACCAAGGTCTCCCATTCAAAATCCTGCTCTTGCCCCTCCTCTAGAACAAGTTGATGAAGAAACAGAGTGCTCTGTTGATCCAACAAAGAGGCAACTCATGTAGAAAATTGATCAATTACAGAAATCACTAAGGGTAAAAGAGGAGGGCTTTCTTTCAAAAGAAAAAGAAATTGTTACTCTTGTTTTGGAGCATTTAAATGAAAAGGTGGATAATAAACTACCATCTATACATTCTTTGTATTCTTTGCTATTTGAAGCAATAAATAATATTGATAGGGATCAGATGATAGTGATTCCAATAATTCAAAATTAGATCCCTAGGGAAAATAATCTAGATGTTATGAATAAAGCCTAAAGGTTTGATGTAAATAACAGGCCTCAGTCATTGAAGTCTACTTATTTATTAGTTAAATCATTGCAAGGTTTTCAGACCTTACCAGATGATCTAAAGTAGGAAGATTAGGGAATTGGTAAAGAATTTCAATGATTGGGGTAACACACTGTTACTTGATATAACTGATGAGCAGGGGGAAATCAGAAAACTCCAACAATGGCAGGATCAAGCAAGTAAAGCCATCAATAATCACATTAAAATAATTTTTGATAACTCAGATTATGATTTGTTGGTAAATTGTATGGATAATATTATTGGTACTGGCTCATTTTTAGAATCTTTTGAAAGAGATGCTAATCAGGTAGTGGTAAAGTATTTTCCTTATAGTACAAAGGTAAAAGAGGTGATTAATTTTGACTGGCCAACTGACGAAGAATACCAGAGGTGGGTGGCTAAGTATTTGAATGATGATGAGTAAAAAGAGTGGGCTACCAACAGGTGGCAAATCAGATGCTACAGTTACAGTATTTCTAGTTTTGTATGGATGACTTTCTTGGTGTAGGTTTCGCGTGGTTTTTTGTTATTGCATCAACCTTCCTCTGCCGACATGATGAACGAGAATATGCTCCAGGATGATTGATGTTGTAACGATTTTTGAACAACAATATTTTTCAAAGTGGTGGCTGTTGTAACAAATTTTGGAATATCACCAGGTGCTCCAATTGACTGGTGACAGGTGTACTTTCCTAGCCGGTGCTTGTTTGCTCCATTTTATAAGAAGGATTTCAAGGCCAGAAGTACGGGTTAACAAGTTAGATAACTTTTTTCGAGTCTAGGTGAAGTTGCAGAGAAAATTATAAATTCTGATGGTTTTAGAGAAATGCAATTTAGGTTTTGAGTCATTATGTAACAAGTTTTGAGTTCATAGATATTTAATGTTGTATAGCAGTACTAGCATTTGAGTTGAAATGAAAATTTGAGCTCATGTCTCTCCATTGTACATGCATATCTGAACTTTGAATGAAATAACTAAGGGTTGTTTTATCCATCTCACTATTGTGGTGTGTATGATTCTATTTTAGCTTTAATTCAAGGAATTAATTAAAATGCTTGAATGGGATTATAGGCAGATATGTGTTGTATAAAGGTTTGATAAGTAGTCCTGGGTTAGAATGCATATTGATGAAATTGTAATGCAATATTTTAAGGGATCTTATATGTGATGTATTAAATCTGTTATAAACCTCTAGATGCTTATGAATTTGACTCCTACAATGGATATATGGCACTGATCTAAGTTGTAATTATTCGTGTAGTTCAGTATTTGTTTTTCTTTGCCTAGAGCTTGCTACAAATTACAAACCATTGACTATCTTATACAATGGATTGTGTTTAGTTATCTCACGCTCCAGATAGTTGATATTGTCCATGAATAGCCAATTCTAGTTGATATTATCTTATCGTGTTGAGCTATTAAGTGAGATCATCTGCTATTGTTAATGTTGTTTATAATAAATTAATAATGGTGTTGAGGTTGTAAACACATTAAGGGATCACCCTCCCAGGTCTTGCAGAGCCTGAAGTGTACTAGGATTTTAAAGTCCCTGTCAGTTGGTCCAAGTCCTTCGAGTTGCCTTCGATTGGAATTGGAAATTCCATAGGTATATTAGAAGACAAACCTGGTTACATTGTAAAAAGAACCAACATACATGTCAACCACTGAACAACCACCTCTACAACTGACTTTTTAATCTTTTATGATCATGAAACATAAAAACACACTAATTTCAAGATTCGTTAAACATCACTATTGATGTTTTTAATTTTTGACCTTTCAAACATTAAAGAACATCATTAAAATTAATTATGTAATGGCATAAAAATTAAAAACATCATGATTAATTATGTAACCATAAGTCAAATATAATTCTATCGAAATTAATCAAATAGATAATATAATCCATAACTTCTACATTTCAATGTCATTGATCTTCTTCTTCATCCAACTCTTTATCTGTATCATCCGATCCAGATTCGACATTGTAAGGATTGGTCATATCATCATCATCATCATTGATATCAGTTTTGATAATGTCATCATCCACATGGATGTCATCTTCATGAACATTAACTCCTACATCATCATCATCTAGTTCCTCCTCTTCGACATCTTCGTCAGGGACATCATCAACTAACCGTTGATCTTGATCATCATCTACATCATCTTCTAGTTCTTTGGTATCTTCTTCTTCCACCACATTATACTTTACCGGCCTTCTTCTTGGATCATGTCTAACAACAAATGACCAACCAGGTTTACCTAGAACCTCTGAGTAAAATACCTGCTCACATTGGCTTGGAAGAACATAGGGCTCATTTCCAGCTCGCTTGATCAACCTTGTATTAACCATGGTAAATTCATTATCATGTTCAATAATAGTTCCCTTAGGATCATGTTCATTCAATCATAGCCTGTACCATAGGACGACAAACAAAATTAATCTAAAGGACTTAATGTCACACTCAAGTATATCATCAAAATCCATAGTATCGATTTTAAGAGACTTACGGATGTATGTCACTTCTAAGATGAAACATTAGTCTTTGAAGAGCTATGATTATACGAGAATCACAAAGTTTTTCTTCATAATAAATCCAACATTTTGATTCAAAGATTTACAACCATTGCACCACACTTAGCCTTGTGGTGTTTCACACATACAATATGTCAAACATGTAAAAGTATTGCAATATCATCGGTTGATAAACATATTTATTCTTTGTCGAATGTATGCAAAGAAAACAATCTCAAGATATATATACATCAATATACTTGAAAATAATTAAATAATATGGGTGATTAATATATTTATACGTACCTGTTTCTCTCTTAAACCATATGCTAAATCAATTTCCCTTTGTGTAACATTGGAATCTCCATTACGATGAGCTTCTTTAAAAAATGAAGCCACACCTTCCCATGTTAATGCACGACCAGATTGTTGACATCATTCAATCCATACTGTCATCCAATCAAGATTGTTGGCAATGTACAAATGTAGTGCATCCCACTCTCTACCAACTATACCAAAATAAATTGAAATTCACAAACGACGTATAATTAGTTAAATACCACAGTATACGACCTTAATTTATAATTGATGTATATTGAAGATTAAAAATTAAGTACAATATACATTAAAAAATGCATTCAAATTAATCTCCATGACCATTTTATAATTACCTCTCACTTTCCTCAATCTACCTTTCCCCAATAGGTACTCCCCTTTGAATTTGTTAATGGAGTTGGGATCCCAAATGCAATCTAAATGGATCTTTACTGCAAACTTAGGAAGATATTCACTAATGTACACCATGGTCTGGTATACCATATATCCCTCCACCATAGAACCCTCAGGATGTTCTCTTTGTCTAACCAAAGCCTTCAAAAATTTCAAGTGCCTCTCAACCATCCACATTGACCTTGTGTGTACAGGTCCACACAATTCAATCTCCTCAACTTGGTGTATGGGGTAGTGTTCTTGTGCATTGAAAAATGTTGAAGGTAGACACTTTTGCATTTCACACATTAGACGAGGAATTTTTCTCTTCCAATAATTTATATCTTCTTTATGGATTTCTTTAGATGATAGCCATCTACAAGTGATTCAAGGGGCAAATATATTAACAATATTTAACAAAAATATATAGTATATTACATAACAAGTAAAACAAATGGAAATTATAAGATGTATATAGTGAATTAAACAAATCTCACTGCTTACCTCATGTATTTTCCAAGATCATATATAACTTGCTTGACATTGTTGTCAAAGTTGTCTGGGAGAGATAGAGGTAGAACATACTGCAACAATTATAAAATGATCTTTTCATTATTTTTCCAAAAGTAGTAAACACAATACGCTGAAAAGTAAATGCATTATACAAGTGTATATAATATTCCAGAATAATTACCTTAATGAAGGTATGCCAATCATGTGTTTTCATCCCTGACCCAAATTCACCTTTCTTTGTTATTATATTGTTTATGTTCGCAGCAAATCCTGTGGGAAATCGGATTTTTTGTATGACTTCTTTTATAGCATTGCTTTGCTACTCTGTTAATAACCAAGGAAGGGCACTTATATTAATTTGGTCTCCATCACTATTTAATTGAATGACATTTTTCATTGCATGATTGGCTTCCTAAATGTCACTACAAATTTTGATAATTTTTTCTTTGTCATGCCTTCCATCCAATATTTTTTATAATGTTTATGTTATATTCTTTCTGATATGCATTTTATCAAACAAATGCACAATTTGTAGTTGCTCATAGTAGGGCAACCTACTAAATTGTCTGGGATAACTTTTCAATCCCTGTGGAAGCCGGCCATTAATGCCTTGATGACCTTCATGAAGCATATATATTAAACAAATTAATAATGAAAATTGACATTTTTAATTACAACATGAGTAGACACAACACAATATAAAAATATAAATTCAAAACATATCATATATGATAGATAAACAATTTGATCCGATGTATAACCTTGATGATTAATTCTATTATATTCTAACTTCCACAGGCGAGGTGACATTCTTCATGGTTTGATGTAGTCTCCTCTTTCCCATTGAAAAGATGTTTTTCAGTAGTTTGATACTTATGATT
>VDFB02064403.1:0-27650 GCA_007258455.2 Sequoia sempervirens
CGTTTTCAGGCTGGATTTTGCATTTTGTAGCTTTCTACACTAGATTTGGTCAATTTTTCACCATCTTGGCTGGCAAACTGGACTACTTTCTTAAATAAATAATCTGGACACTTCCGGGTATGTTTATGAGTTCTAAATCCATTGTTGAGCATATTTATCATCTTCTGTATTGTCAATTCGCCTGAAATAACTCAGATTTACATTTTATATGCATTTATGCTGTGCGCCCCTTCTCTTCTGTCTATCAAACTTTCTCTAAAAAACTAAATAACACTAAAAAGACTTAAGATATATTGGGGTTTGAGTTGAGAGCCAGCAGGGCTCATCACAGTGGTATCAGAGCTCTAATCTTGCCAGCTTGTGGGGTTAGAAAAAATTATGTGGTTACACCAGGACAAATTTGACAGGTACTGTTCACACAGGGGTTGAACAGCAAAGTGGTTATCATGGCTTCTAAATTTGTTGATGAAGTAATGGTTGCTTATGAGGAATATATAGCATCTCCAGATAAGATAAAAGATCACCTAGACTTCGAACAATATATGGAGCATCGGATGGTTTATAATAAGCAACGAAGCAAATCAAAGAAATGTGAGCAGAAAAATGTAGAGAGCATTTCAAATAATATTCAGCAGAAACCTATGCCATCACAACAAAGATTAGCTCGTAGCTTGCAGCAGTCTGAAGACTCCATTTCAAGACAAAGCTCATCACAAAACAAAAAGAAATTGAGTTTCCTTGATGTGTTGGGGTTAAAAAGGGATCAATCAACAATTAGTGACCAGCATACAGCTGATCTTATGGAGGACAAAAATCAGACTTACATAGAAGTAGATGTTGGGCACATGACACTTCAGGATGAGCAAGTGTTGTATGAAGACAAACCAGTTGCCTTAGAACAACCACATGAAGATAAGGTTCCTTGTGATGCTTCATCAATTACTATGAAAGAAGAAGTGTACAGAAATATGGCTTCTACAACATCTTTTGAGACAACTTCTATTGAAGAGAAAGTTTTACACCATGATAGTGGTTTTGTTGAACCCCAGGAAGATATTATCAGCACTAACGGAGATGATATCAGCCTTGAGATCAATTCTGATTTTATGAACAACAGTCCATTACTTTCACAAAATCATGAGGTGACGGATAAAGTACATGAAGATGGTCATGTTATGGAATCTCCTAACATTAGCATTGAAGTTTTGCATGTTGAACTTGAAGAATGTTTGGTGGATTCAAGTCACAAACAGTCTGATTTTATATATCAGACCTTGGAAGATGTGAACAAAACTCAAGTTTTGTGTGATGGGTGGCTACAAAGGGCTAAGAAGGCAAAGATGTTGGCTGCTCAAGCAAAACAACATTTGCAAGAGGTCAAGGAACGCTGCTGCCAGCTAGATCAAGCAAAGAAAAAAAGGGAGTCGCACCTTAGATCTCTAATTCTTCCAAGAGAAGAACATGTAAGAGGTGAGCATGCTATGGATGGACTTGCAGTGACTTTGGCAATAGAGGTGTGTGAGGATATTGTCATAACAACAGCTTCTACCTTGCCAGTCGAGACATCCTATGAGGTACATAGCAACAATACCTTAGAGGTTGATGACAACACACATGATGTTGTTGATTATGAGGTGAGTGATGCAGATTCAACTTCATGCTATAGTGCAGATTTGGATGGAGAACAGAAAGTGATTCAAGAGGGATTTTCCTCTCCTCAGTACAGTTATGACTTTTATGATCAGCAAGCTCCAATCTATGATACTGATGAAGAAGAATCAAAAAATGAGGCGGATGCTACATCTTCTTGTGATAATTCGCTCTTTGAGGTGGATGTTGATTCTACTATTGACCCTGGTTTAAGGGTGAGCTTTGATCATAGTATCAGAGATTCCGTTAGTGCATCGGGATTTCAGACAGAGCTCGTTGAGGAGATTCCCAGTGTGTACATGGTCAGGAGTCTACACAGTTTCTTTCTCAGTCATCATGTACATGATCTGTTTCAGATGCACAATTCTAGTATGCACGTGTTAGACATGTGGGATGATAGCCTATCTCGTGCAGTCTTAGGGAGCACGTTTTGTCAGCAGTTTGACTTGCTTCCTTGTGAGTTTCTCTCTTCTGTATCTGATGGTGTTGAGATTGACAGGCTACAGTATGATGATCCAGCTGATCAGATTTGGGAGTTACATGAGACTCATTCATCTAGGAGTTGCATATGGGATGACGATGGCGATCCAGTTTCTCTTCCTAGAGTAGATGGTATTCAGTATGATGATCCTCTCTTCGAGTTAGATATCGCTCGCACTCTGGACATGAGCATTGATCGTTGCGTTTGGGATCCTTCCAGTGTATTGGGATTTCAAATTAAGCTGGCAGAGGAGTTTTCGGAGGAGTACATGATGAGGGGTGCAGATAGTTCTACATTTGACCCTCACGATCTGGCAACTATCTACTTGTTGCTTGGTGATTTAATCTTCTTAGACTCTTCATTGATCGATGGTTGTCCTACTTGGAGTTGGCATGATTTGCAGAGTTGGGATTTAGGAGTTTCATTGCTAGATGGTTGGTTTCATGGGTTAATAGGTTATGGTGACATCATGGGTTCCAGCTACAGACAGAGATGTTGTGTTGCGGATGCTTCCCGATATTCTTACTTTATTATGATTGATGGATGTGAGTACCGTTTATATTGGGATCCAGGTGGCGACAAGATTGGTACTGTGTTTTGGATGAGTCCAATGCATTGGCTTCACCACTTTTGGCATGGTGAAGTTGAGATCAGTGTTGAGCAGTGGAAGACAGTTGATGATAGTAGGGGCATTTCACAGCACTATCCTTGGGATCCTGGTGGAGTGGTTGATCCTTTGTTGTTGAGATTGCTTGCGGTCAAGCAATTTCAAGGAGGGCGGATTGTAATGTCCCCCTTTTCAGCGTGATCTTGTTTGCAGAGTGTTAGCCTATTTCTTGGACCCTTGTGGGCTAACTGGATTGGTTAGAATTCCGGTGGAAATTGCTACGGAGGATTTGATGGATTCTACGGTTTTGAGCCGATGTTGGTTCCACCCGGCGTTAGCGATCGAGAGTCGGCAACCGGCTGACCTGTGAGTTATATGGTTTTTGAGTGAGTTATGGGTTTTTGAGTGATTTAAATATTAATTGATTCAATATTTAATTATAAATTCAAATTGACTTTATATTTTTAAATCACTTAAATATTCTCTAAAAGTGATTTAGTATTTTAATCACTTAAATGGATAAAGTACGCCCAAGTATTTAATTCATATACTATTGAAATGAATTAAATATTATTTAAAAGATTTTAAAATCCAAAAGTGGCATATCTTTCTTGGGATTCGTGCCTTTGCATAAAAGGGCATTTCTGGCAATGAGAAACTCACCTTTTGACAATTTCAACTTTGCCTTGTGCTATTTCCTGTGCATTCTCCTGTGATCAGGGTTTGAACAATTTTTCCATTGAAGAACGATAACTCTTTAGTGTTGAGCACTTTTGAGGCTGTGAGAGATCAGCTGAATTTGTGTAGTTTGTGAGAGCTTCATACAGAGGTTCTACTGGGCTTGAGCTGTGTTTCCTATTGGATTTCTTTATCAGTTTCAGAGGGTTTTGGGAGATGGCGCCTTCATTTCATCTGGCAGACATCATACTTCTTGGCCGTACCTTCTAAGTGAGAATTCAGGTTGTTTGCAGTGAAGTGCGTGGCTCTTGTGCAAGGGCGTTTGGGCATTTCTTGGAGAAACGCCTTCTTTTCTGAGGGTTTCTCTTCATCATTTTAGGTGTTTGGCTTGTACTCTTTATCTGCCACCGTTTTCAGGCTGGATTTTGCATTATGTAGCTTTCTACACTAGATTTGGTCAGTTTTTCACCATCTTGGCTGGCAAACTGGACTACTTTCTTAAATAAATAATCTGGACACTTCCGGGTATGTTTATGAGTTCTAAATCCATTGTTGAGCATATTTATTATCTTCTATATTGTCAATTCGCCTGAAATAACTCAAATTTACATTTTATATGCATTTATGCTATGCGCCCCTTCTCTTCTGTCTATCAAACTTTCTCTAAAAAAACACTAAATAACACTAAAAGACTTAAGAAATATTGGGGTTTGGGTTGAGAGCCGTGAGTATGCAGTCATCGAGCTACAATCTTATGACTTAATAGGGTTAGAAAAAATTATGCAGTCACACCAGGACAAATTTGACAGGTACTGTTCACACAGGGGTTGAACAACAAAGTGGTTATCATGGCTTCTAAATTTGTTGATGAAGTAATGGTTGCTTATGAGGAATATATAGCATCTCCAGATAAGATAAAAGATCACCTAGACTTCGAACAATATATGGAGCATCGGATGGTTTATAATAAGCAACGAAGCAAATCAAAGAAATGTGAGCAGAAAAATGTAGAGAGCATTTCAAATAATATTCAGCAGAAACCTATGCCATCACAACAAAGATTAGCTCGTAGCTTGCAGCAGTCTGAAGACTCCATTTCAAGACAAAGCTCATCACAAAACAAAAAGAAATTGGAGTTTCCTTGATGTGTTGGGGTTAAAAAGGGATGAATCAGCAGTTAGTGACCAGCATATAGCTGATCTTATGGAGGACAAAAATCAGACTTACATAGAAGTAGATGTTGGGCACAGGACACTTCAGGATGAGCAAGTGTTGTATGAAGACAAACCAATTGCCTTAGAACAGCCACATGAAGATAAGGTTCCTTGTGATGCTTCATCAATTACAATGAAAGAAGAAGTGTACAAAAATATGGCTTCTACAACATCTTTTGAGACAACTTCTATTGAAGAGAAAGTTTTACACCATGATAGTGGTTTTGTTGAACGCCAGGAAGATATTATTAGCACTAACGGAGATGATATCAGCCTTGAGTTCAATTCTGATTTTATGAACAGCAGTCCATTACTTTCACAAAATCATGAGGTGACGGATAAAGTACATAAAAATGGTCATGTTATGGAATCTCCTAACATTAGCATTGAAGTTTTGCATGTTGAGCTTGAAGAATGTTTGGTGGATTCAAGTCACAAACAGTCTGATTTTATATATCAGACCTTGGAAGATGTGAACAAAACTCAAGTTTTGTGTGATGGGTGGCTACAAAGTGCTAAGAAGGCAAAGATGTTGGCTGCTCAAGCAAAACAGCGTTTGCAAGAGGTCAAGGAACGCTGCAGCCAGCTAGATCAAGCAAAGAAACAAAGGGAGTCGCACCTTAGATCTCTAATTCTTCCAAGAGAAGAACATGTAAGAGGTGAGCATGCTATGGATGGACTTTCAGTGACTTTGGCAACAGAGGTGTGTGAGGATATTGTCATAACAGCAGCTTCTACCTTGCCAGTCAAGACATCCTATGAGGTACATAGCAGCAATACCTTAGAGGTTGATGACAACACACATGATGTTGTTGATTATGAGGTGAGTGATGCAGATTCAACTTCATGCTATAGTGCAGATTTGGATGGAGAACAGAAAGTGATTCAAGAGGGATTTTCCTCTCCTCAATACAGTTATGACTTTTATGATCAGCAAGCTCCAATCTATGATACCGATGGAGAAGAATCAGAAAATGAGGCGGATGCTACATCTTCTTGTGATAATCCGCTCTTTGAGGTGGATGTTGATTCTACTCTTGACCTTGGTTTAAGGGTGAGCTTTGATCATAGAATGTAGATTCCGCCGCTGCATCGATTTCGCATTGAGCTCGTTGAGAGACTCAGCAGGTACATGGTCGTATTCACACCAGCTTCCTTTACGTACATGATCCGGCTTCGATGCACAACTCTAGTACATGCACGCATAGACATGTGGGATGATAGCATATCTCGTGCGGTTTTAGGAAGCAAGTGTTGTCAGCGGTTTGACTTGCTTTCTTATGAGTTCCTATCTCCTGTGACAGATGTTGTTGAGATTGACAGGGTACAGCATGATGATCCAGATGATCAGAATTGGGAGTTACAGGAGACAGTTGATGACAATAGCAACATTTCACGGCACTATCCTTGGGATCTTGGTGGAGTGGTTGATTCTTTGCTGTTCAGATTGCTTGCGGACAAGCAATTTCTGGGAGGGCGGACTGTAATGTCCCCTTTTTCTACATGATCATGTTTGATGGTGGTTAGCCTATTTCTCAGACTCTCGTAGGCTAACAGGTTGGGTTAGAGGGTCAATGGCATTATTTGATGAGTTTTGTCGTTCTCAGTTTAGAGCCCAGTGATTGGTTCATAGCAGGCGTCAGCAGTGCAGGAGTCGACAGCTTCTGACAGCACAGGATTATATGGTGTTTTGAGTGAGTTATGGGTTTTTAAGTGATTTAAATATTAATTGATTTAATATTTAATTATAAAGTCAAATTGACTTTATATTTTTAAATCACTTAAATATTCTCTAAAAGTGATTTAATATTTTAAATCACTTAAATGAATAAAGTGCGCCAAGTAATTAATTCATAAACTATTGAGATGAATTAAATATTATTTAAAAAGATTTTAATATCCAAAAGTGGCGTATCTTTCTTGGGATTCGTGCCTTTGCATAAAAGGGCATTTTTGGCAATGAGAAACTCATCTTTTGACAATTTCAACTTTGCCTTGTGCTATTTCCTGTGCATTCTCCTGTGATCAGGGTTTGAACTATTTTTCCATTGAAGAACGATAACTCTTCAGTGTTGAGCACTTTTGAGGCTGTGAGAGATCAGCTGAATTTGTGCAATTTGTGAGAGCTTCATACAGAGGTTCTACTGGGCTTGATCTGTGTTTCCTATTGGATTTCTTCATCAGTTTCAGAGGGTTTTGGGAGATGGCGCCTTCATTTCATCTGGCAGACATCATACTTCTTGGCCGTACCTTCTAAGTGAGAATTCAGGTGGTTTGCAGTGAAGTGTGTGGCTCTTGTGCAAGGGCGTTTGGGCATTTCTTGGAGAAACGCCTTCTCTTCTGAGGGTTTCTCTTCATCATTTTAGGCGCTTATTTGTACTCTTTCATCCGCCAGCCGCTTTTCAGCCGGATTTTAATATCTCGTAGGCTTCACACCGTATCACGGCTTTTCACCATCTTGGCTGGCAAACTGGAGTACTTTCTTAAATAAATAATCTGGACACTTCCGGGTATGTTTATGAGTTCTAAATCCGTTGTTGAGCATATTTATTATCTTCTGTATTGTCAATTCGCCTGAAATAACTCAGATTTACATTTTATATGCATTTATGCTGTGCACCCCTTCTCTTCTGTCTATCAAATTTTCTCTAAAAAACTAAATAACACTAAAAAGACTTAAGAAAAGAGGGTTTTGAGTTGAGAGCCAGGCTCATCACGTTGGTATCGAGCTGCTCGCCATCCTCGCTAAGTATCATTGATCATGGCTACCTAATTACTCGTAGGCAGTGGGACAAGAATATGGAGAAGCTGAAACAAAGTTTGAAAAAGTTGGATGAAAATCAGAAAGGGATAAAGGAATTGATTTCAGATCCTGCAACCTTAGATAAAACAACAAGGTTTATGGCATCCATCTTCACCATCACAAAACAAAAAGAAATTGAGTTTCCTTGATGTGTTGGGGTTAAAAAGGGATCAATCAGCAGTTAGTGACCAGCATACAGCTGATCTTATGGAGGACAAAAATCAGACTTACATAGAAGTAGATGTTGGGCACAGGACACTTCAGGATGAGCAAGTGTTGTATGAAGACAAACCAGTTGCCTTAGAATAGCCACATGAAGATAAGGTTCCTTGTGATGCTTCATCAATTACTATGAAAGAAGAAGTGTACAGAAATATGGCTTCTACAACATCTTTTGAGACAACTTCTATTGAAGAGAAAGTTTTACACCATGATAGTGGTTTTGTTGAACCCCAGGAAGATATTATCAGCACTAACGGAGATGATATCAGCCTTGAGATCAATTCTAATTTTATGAACAGCAGTCCATTACTTTCACAAAATCATGAGGTGACGGATAAAGTACATGAAGATGGTCATGTTATGGAATCTCCTAACATTAGCATTGAAGTTTTGCATGTTGAGCTTGAAGAATGTTTGGTGGATTCAAGTCACAAACAGTCTGATTTTATATATCAGACCTTGGAAGATGTGAACAAAACTCAAGTTTTGTGTGATGGGTGGCTACAAAGGGCTAAGAAGGCAAAGATGTTGGCTGCTCAAGCAAAACAGCGTTTGCAAGAGGTCAAGGAACGCTGCAGCCAGCTAGATCAAGCAAAGAAACAAAGGGAGTCGCACCTTAGATCTCTAATTCTTCCAAGAGAAGAACATGTAAGAGGTGAGCATGCTATGGATGGACTTGCAGTGACTTTGGCAACAGAGGTGTGTGAGGATATTGTCATAACAGCAGCTTCTACCTTGCCAGTCGAGACATCCTATGAGGTACATAGCAGCAATACCTTAGAGGTTGATGACAACACACATGATGTTGCTGATTATGAGGTGAGTGATGCAGATTCAACTTCATGCTATAGTGCAGATTTGGATGGAGAACAAAAAGTGATTCAAGAGGGATTTTCCTCTCCTCAGTACAGTTATGACTTTTATGATCAACAAGCTCCAATCTATGATACTAATGGAGAAGAATCAGAAAATGAGGCGGATGCTACATCTTCTTGTGATAATCCACTCTTTGAGGTGGATGTTGATTCTGCTCTTGACCCTGGTTTAAGGGTGAGCTTTGATCATAGTATCAGAGATTCCGTCAGTGCATCGGGATTTCAGACAGAGCTCGTTGAGGAGATTCCCAGTGTGTACATGGTCAGGAGTCTACACAGTTTCTTTCTCAGTCATCATGTACATGATCTGTTTCGGATGCACAATTCTAGTATGCACGTGTTAGACATGTGGGATGATAGCCTATCTCGTGCAGTCTTAGGGAGCACGTTTTGTCAGCAGTTTGACTTGCTTCCTTGTGAGTTTCTCTCCGTGACGATGGTGCTGAGATTGACAGTAATAAAGACAAATGATCCAGTTTGATCGTGATTTGGGAGTTACGATATCAGCTGATGACGAGGGACATTTCACTAAGACTATCCTTGGGATCCCGGTGGAGTGGTTGATTCTTTTGTCGCTGAGATTGCTTGCGACGCTACTTCGTGAGGGCGGACTGTAATGTCCCCTTTTTCGGCATGATCTTGTTTGATGGTGGTTAGCCTATTTCTCTAACTCTCGTAGGCTAACAGGTTGGGTTAGAGGGTCAGTGGCATTATTTGATGAGTTTTGTCATTCTCAGTTCAGAGCCCAGTGACTGGTTCACAGCAGGCGTTGGCAGTGCAGGAGTCGACAGCTTCTGACGGCACAGGATTATATGGTGTTTTGAGTGAGTTATGGGTTTTTAAGTGATTTAAATATTAATTGATTTAATATTTAATTATAAAGTCAAATTGACTTTATATTTTCAAATCACTTAAATATTCTCTAAAAGTGATTTAATATTTTAAATCACTTAAATGGATTAAGTGTCCCCAAGTATTTAATTCATATACTATTGAAATGAATTAAATATTATTTAAAAGATTTTAATATCCAAAAGTGGCATATCTTTCTTGGGATTTGTGCCTTTGCATAAAAGGGCATTTCTGGCAATGAGAAACTCACCTTTTGACAATTTCTCGACTTTTGCCTTGTGCTATTCTCGCGGCATTCTCCCGATCGGCTTGAACAATTTTTCCATTGAAGAACGATAACTCTTCGTTGAGCACTTTGAGATTTACATCAATCTAATCGCGCTTGAGAGCTTCCATACAGAGGTTCTAATCGGGCTTGAACTCGCGGTTTCCTATTGGATTTCTCTATCGCTTTAGGGTTTTGGGGAGATGCATGCTCTTCATTTCATCTCGCGACATCATACTTCTGGCCGCATCTTCTAAGTGCGAGAATCTCAAAGTGGTTTGCGTTGAAGTGTGTGGCTCTTTGTGCAAGGGCTTAAGTATTTTCTTGGAGAAACGCCTTCTTTTCTGAGGGTTTCTCTTCATCATTTTAGGCATTTGGCTTGTACTCTTCATCTGCCGCCGTTTTCAGGCTGGATTTTGCATTCTGTAGCTTTCTACACCAGATTGGGTCAGTTTTTCACCATCTTGGCTGGCAAACTGGACTACTTTCTTAAATAAATAATTTGGACACTTCCGGGTATGTTTATGAGTTCTAAATCCATTGTTGAGCATATTTATTATCTTCTGTATTGTCAATTCGCCTGAAATAACTCAGATTTACATTTTATATGCATTTATGCTGTGCGCCCCTTCTCTTCTGTCTATCAAATTTTCTCTAAAAAACTAAATAACACTAAAAAGACTTGAGAAATATTGGGGTTTGAGTTGAGAGCCAGCAGGGCTCATCACAGTGGTATCAGAGCGGTTTCCTGCCATCCTGTTGGGCATTGATCATGGCTACTTCAATTACTCAGAGGCGGTGGGACAAGAATATGGAGAAATTGAAACAAAGTTTGGAAAAGTTGGATGAAAATCAGAAAGGGATAAAGGAATTGATTTCAGATCCTGCAACCTTAGATAAAACAGCAAGGTTTATGGCATCCATCTTCAGCTCATCACAAAACAAAAAGAAATTGAGTTTCCTTGATGTGTTGGGGTTAAAAAGGGATCAATCAGCAGTTAGTGACCAGCATACAGCTGATCTTATGGAGGACAAAAATCAGACTTACATAGAAGTAGATGTTGGGCACAGGACACTTCAGGATGAGCAAGTGTTGTATGAAGACAAACCAGTTGCCTTAAAACAGCCACATGAAGATAAGGTTCCTTGTGATGCTTCATCAATTACTATGAAAGAAGAAGTGTACAGAAATATGGCTTCTACAACATCTTTTGAGACAACTTCTATTGAAGAGAAAGTTTTACACCATGATAGTGGTTTTGTTGAACCCCAGGAAGATATTATCAGCACTAACGGAGATGATATCAGCCTTGAGATCAATTCTGATTTTATGAACAGCAGTCCATTACTTTCACAAAATCATGAGGTGACGGATAAAGTACATAAAGATGGTCATGTTATGGAATCTCCTAACATTAGCATTGAAGTTTTGCATGTTGAGCTTGAAGAATGTTTGGTGGATTCAAGTCACAAACAGTCTGATTTTATATATCAGACCTTGGAAGATGTGAACAAAACTCAAGTTTTGTGTGATGGGTGGCTACAAAGGGCTAAGAAGGCAAAGATGTTGGCTGCTCAAGCAAAACAGCGTTTGCAAGAGGTCAAGGAACGCTGCAGCCAGCTAGATCAAGCAAAGAAACAAAGGGAGTCGCACCTTAGATCTCTAATTCTTCCAAGAGAAGAACATGTAAGAGGTGAGCATGCTATGGATGGACTTACAGTGACTTTGGCAACAGAGGTGTGTGAGGATATTGTCATAACAGCAGCTTCTACCTTGCCAGTCAAGACATCCTATGAGGTACATAGCAGCAATACCTTAGAGGTTGATGACAACACACATGATGTTGCTGATTATGAGGTGAGTGATGCAGATTCAACTTCATGCTATAGTGCAGATTTGGATGGAGAACAAAAAGTGATTCAAGAGGGATTTTCCTCTCCTCAGTACAGTTATGACTTTTATGATCAGCAAGCTCCAATCTATGATACTGATGGAGAAGAATCAGAAAATGAGGCGGATGCTACATCTTCTTGTGATAATCCGCTCTTTGAGGTGGATGCTGATTCTACTCTTGACCCTGGTTTAAGGGTGAGCTTTGATCATAGTATCAGAGATTCCGTTAGTGCATCGGGATTTCAGACAGAGCTCGTTGAGGAGATTCCCAGTGTGTACATGGTCAGGAGTCTACACAGTTTCTTTCTCAGTCATCATGTACATGATCTGTTTCGGATGCACAATTCTAGTATGCACGTGTTAGACATGTGGGATGATAGCCTATCTCGTGCAGTCTTAGGGAGCACGTTTTGTCAGCGGTTTGACTTGCTTTCTTATGAGTTCCTCTCTCCTGTGACAGATGGTGTTGAGATTGACAGGGTACAGCACGATGATCCAGTTGATCAGATTTGGGAGTTACAGGAGACAGTTGATGACAGTAGGGACATTTCACGGCACTATCCTTGGGATCCTGGTGGAGTGGTTGATTCTTTGCTGTTGAGATTGCTTGCGGACAAGCAATTTCCGGAGGGCGGACTGTAATGTCCCCTTTTTCGGCATGATCATGTTTGATGGTGGTTAGCCTATTTCTCAGACTCTCATAGGCTAATAGGTTGGGTTAGAGGGTCAGTGGCATTATTTGATGAGTTTTGTCGTTCTCAGTTCGAGCCCAGTGACTGTTCACAGCAGGCGTTGGCAGTGCAGGAAGTCGACAGCTTACTGACGCACAGATTATATGGTGTTTTGAGTGAGTTATGGGTTTTTAAGTGATTTAAATATTAATTGATTTAATATTTAATTATAAAGTCAAATTGACTTTATATTTTTAAATCACTTAAATATTCTCTAAAAGTGATTTAATATTTTAAATCACTTAAATGGATAAGTGCGCCCAAGTATTTAATTCATATACTATTGAAATGAATTAAATATTATTTAAAAGATTTTAATATCCAAAAGTGGCGTATCTTTCTTGGGATTCGTGCCTTTGCATAAAAGGGCATTTCTGGCAATGAGAAACTCACCTTTTGACAATTTCGACTTTGCCTTGTGCTATTTCCTGTGCATTCTCCTGTGATCAGGGTTTGAACAATTTTTCCATTGAAGAACGATAACTCTTCAGTGTTGAGCACTCTTGAGATTGTGAAAGATCAATCGAATCAGTGCAGTTGAGAGCTTCATACAGAGGTTCTACTGGGCTTGAGCTGTGTTTCCTATTGGATTTCTCTATCAGTTTCAGAGGGTTTTGGGAGATGGCGCCTTCATTTCATCTGGCAGACATCATACTTCTTGGCCGTACCTTCTAAGTGAGAATTCAGGTGGTTTGCAGTGAAGTGTGTGGCTCTTGTGCAAGGGCGTTTGGGCATTTCTTGGAGAAACGCCTTCTTTTCTGAGGGTTTCTCTTCATCATTTTAGGCGTTTGGCTTGTACTCTTCATCTGCCGCCGTTTTCAGGCTGGATTTTGCATTCTGTAGCTTTCTACACCAGATTTGGTCAGTTTTTCACCATCTTGGCTGGCAAACTGGACTACTTTCTTAAATAAATAATCTGGACACTTCGGGTATGTTTATGAGTTCTAAATCCATTGTTGAGCATATTTATTATCTTCTGTATTGTCAATTCGCCTGAAATAACTCAGATTTACATTTTATATGCATTTATGCTGTGCGCCCCTTCTCTTCTGTCTATCAAATTTTCTCTAAAAAACTAAATAACACTAAAAGACTTAAGAAAAGAGGGTTTTTGAGCGAGGCCAGGGCTCATCACACTTTATGAAATATTTAAGTGAAAAGTCACTTTATGAAGTATTTAAGTGAAAAGTCACTTTGACAAATGATTTAATATTAAATTAAAGGAGCTATTGAAAAGTGGCGTTGATTTTTAAGAGGAGATATTTATGTTTTATTCGTCAAAGGTTGAAAAACTAAAAGTGGCGTACTTCTCCATAATGCAAGGGTTTGGCTCATTATTTACTACTCAGAGTATATTATCATTTTGTGAGCTGCTGCTGCAAGTTTTTCTTTCATGGCTGATTGAGGATGGATACCCTCTCTTAGAACAGGTTTTGTAGACGTGCAAGATCGTCCAAGGATCCTACTTGATTGGTCTCACTCAGGGATCAACATATGAGCATAAATATTGAGTATTGCTTTGAAGAATAAATCAGGTCTTTGTGATTAGCATTGCAGATTTGGAACAAGGGTTTGTAAATTTTATTAGTTGCAGATTAACAGTAATAAACCAGCACATGGGAGTTGAAGATTAATTCCTTCCAAGCTCGTGGATCAAGATGTAATGACCCTTAATTTAAGATTGATCCTATCGACAAATAATGCAGGAAATATGGAAAAAGAATTGAATTTTACTTGACTTAGCTTAAGACCAATTGTATTAGCTCTATCTAAACAACAATTGATTGTGTGATTTCATCCAATTATTATGACTTAATAATACCTTGCTAAAGTTTATTGTTTGTTTTCTCAATCATAGGTATGGTTGAATAGGATGGCTGTAATGGGATGCCCGTAGAGTGCTCCTTCCAAGCCCAAGAGTGGATACGGCGAGCCCTCTTGGCCCAACAATGGTAGACCGCTAGTCATCATTGTGGGTGGGTTACTTAGAAGGCCTCTAGCACCTGATATCCCTTTCTGCACCTCCTAACTATGATGGAGAGTTCCTCAAATTGATCCAATCATGCGATAGTTTGGAGGAAGGATTTCCATAGAAGGCCTATAGATGCTCTCTCCAAGCCCAATAGCGGATATCAACCCCTTGGCTCCCGATGGCATGACGCTTAGTCATCCGATCCAGGGAGTGGCGTACCTCGAGGAGAAATCTAGTACCTGCTCAACCTATCGGTTCCTCCCCTCAACCATCTACATGATTGCTTGATGATACATAACAATTGAATATAATGATTATTGCAATAACTCACTATCTACACACAAATTTATAGAAACATGAATTATTTTATTATCCAAAAATGACATTATTGAATACCATTAATTAGATAAATATCTTTAAGTGTAAACTGTATTTATCAACCATCAATAATATAATTGCCAATCATGTAAGTTTAAATATCAATCATACTATATTTAACATATCAAACATAGTATATATTTATCAATCATGGTATATTTAAATATATCTGTCACTCATAATATATTTAAATATATATTTATAAAGCGTGCACAGTTTATTTAAATTACTAATATATTTGATAGTCGTCAATAACTAAAGTCATCATTATATTTAACTATTCTTATTTTCTAAATACATAAAATAGTTATCAACTTTTATTTAAACTTATGATAATACTTACCTCACTGTCATCGATTTGCAAACATATGTCTTCTTTCTTCCTGTTGATGTGTGTTTTGTGATCACCAAACAGCAAAATAAAGGTCCAACGGGTACTCTATTCTCTCTTGATCAAAGTATCCCGCATGCTAAGATTGCTAGAAAGTTCATGCGTTCAACTCCAAGGTTCCTTCAATGCAATGGAGTACACTTAGTTGGTTTGTTGTGATTTATTGTTTTCACGAGGGGAGTTATGCAATTGTTCACTGGTTCACGATGTATCAGACGACAGGCTAATGACAAAAGGGGATTTTCAAGTGATGCGGATGATTTGGCGATGACGTGCAAGTTTCCTATACTAACCAAAAATATACGAAATTTAAATGAGTGCAGGGTTTAGAAAGTCTAAGTCCTATCCTAAGAGCGAGACGTGGGATCAACTTCAGCAGACTTCAGTTAGACTTCGCTTTGCCTCACGTTGGATAGCTTCCACAAAGTCAATGCAATCTTCAAGGGAATAGCAAGGAATGTTCAAATCACCATTCAGCATAAGGACACCATCACAACGACGCATGCCAAAACGTGAATCATGATCGAAGTTAAGCTTAGAAAATGTTCTAGTCGACCACACAAGAAAAACTCACCATCAGTAAGCTCGCTAGTGGTATGGATTAGATGAAGCCGCTTTAATCAAATGCCACAATCCACAACTAACTATGTGCATGAAATGAAATCTATTTTACTTAAAGTCCTATGCAAATTAGAAGGACGAAGAAATCTTGCTAGCTAATCACAACAAAAGACGAAACCATCATCAATGATAACTCTTTTTATTGAGAGAGTGTTCACAACAACTTCTTACAAAGCTTTCATTGGAAAAACTTTCCTTCTTCAAACTATGCTATGTTATCAATCTAAGCTATCTATCTACTCTATTAGTTTCTCTACTTTGTATTACATATGATGATGTACAAATGAGGGGGAGTGCCCCCTTTTATAGTTGGCCAATCTCAATGGACGGCTCAGATCAATTTACAATGGAGGGCTTAGATTGAGCCACACATGCCTTGATTAAGATTTTGCCCTAGTAACTGCCAGAAGGTGGAGGAGTGGTGCAATTAACGAGTACAAGATGACAAATTCCTCCCTTTGACCACTATGGGCAATTAATGCCCACTATCCATCCAGAAGATTCTTGCTCGGAGACGTGTTCCCACTGTTCTTCTCAACGAACTTTGCTAGCACTGCTTCAACTTTGAGATTGATGATGATTTTCCTCCTTACTGCTACTACATCTTGAGTTGTGTAAACAATTTCTGGGTCACTGCCGGCGAAAGACCTCACACCTGGGAAGAGTTCCTCTATTATGTTCTTCAATCCATCCCGTTGTCATTCTTTAACATTGAAGTCTTTTGTTCATTCCTCCTTAGCCTTGAGGGCATTTTAGTGCTTGAGGTTGATCTTTAATGCCCAAGCCTTCACCATTTCCCCATCCTGATCTTGGAGGGTTCTCCAGTCTTGGACTCGATCATTTCCTCTTTACCACCTGCCTCCCTGAGTTGGGTGTATATTGGGTCCTTGAGGAGAAATTCCAACACTTAGCCATTTCTCCCAATATCTCCCTTCATGACTTGGGTGCAACTTGAGACATCATGGAGGATCTTGAAACATGTAACTTTATCTCCTTCAAGGTTGTAGCATTGTCATGGAGTATTTGGTCCATCACCTCGAGCCATCATGCCTTGGTCCCGGTGTTCATCTTGCAAAACAAACAAAAGAAGAGCATCAAAACACTTATAGTATAAATTCATGCGTTTTGATTTCCAAGGTCTGATTGGCCTCATTCATCATTTTATCCAGTAGACTTTGCCTTCTTTACAACCTTTCATCATGGGCAAATTTGATGGGCTCTGCAAATTTCTTCACCTTGATGGTGCAATTGGGATGGTGGTGTTTCATTTCTCCCTTAGAAAACTTCTCACCTTGATGTCTCTTCCTTGAACGCATTTACTATGGCGGGCTTTCATTTTGAATGACTTAAGATATTTCTCTGCCCCTCAACCTTCCTAAGGCGCATTTGACACTGTGCACTTTCATTTTCAAACACTTAGAAAAATTTCTTGACATCTCCAGTTGATAGGGCGCATCTAGGTGTGTCTTCTTCTAGTTCCATTGCTTAGAAATTTTTCAAAGCATCTCTCTTCACTCTGGGTGCACTTGAGGGGTCTATCTTTCATTTTGCTACGCCTTAGAAACTTTTCAATTTCTCCTCTTGATTTAGGTGCATTTCCCCTTACACGTTCAATTTTCAACACTTAAAAAAGTTTCCACTGCTTCAGGTTGCTAAGGCGTATTTAAGGACCTCTACCTCCATTTTGCTTGCCTTAGAAAATTTTTCAATCACTTGTTCAAGTTGGGCGCATTTCACAAGGTGAACTTCTAATTTCAAGCACTTAGCAAAATCTCCAAGCATCTCATCTTTCATTCTCACTCAAGGGCGCAGTTGGGGGTGGGAACTTCCAACTTCAAACACTTAGAAAATTTCTCAATCTCCCCCTTCAAGCTAGGCGCATTTGAGGTGTTGTGCTTTCAGTTTCAATGCCTTAGACAAATTTTAAGGTATCTCTCTAGACTAAGGCGCATTTAGCACCTTGAGCTTTCAATTCTCATCACTTAGAAAATTTTTAGGTTCCTCCATTGACTTTGGGCACACTTAGGGAGTCACACTTCCAATTTTCAAGACTTAGAAATTTTTTAAGCTCTTCTTCTCAACTTGGGCGCATTTGGCAAGGGCTTCTTCCACTTTCAATGTCTTAGACAATTTTTCTAGCCTCCTCAACTTGCAAGGGCACATTCAAGAGGTCTTAGAAAATTTTTGATGGCCCCTCTCCTCCTTGGGCGCATATGAGGGTAGCTACCTCAAGTTTCCTTGCCTTAGAAAATTTTCAACACTTCTCCTTCAAGTTTGGGTGCATATGACTAGGCTTACTTAAAGTTTTCAAGACTTAGTCAGTTCTTAAGCTTCCTCCCTCAACTTGGGCGCATTTGGGGGTGCTTACTTCCAATTTCCAAACACTTAGTAAAATTCCCACTTCATCTCCCATCCTAGGCACATTTCAAGGGTCAAGCATCAAGTTTCAATGCCTTAGAAACATTTCTTACCCCTTCTCAAGGTCAAGGTGCATCTCAGGGGTCCTTCCAATTTTAGACACTCAGAAAAAATCTTCAAGCTCTCCATGCAAGTTGGGCGCATTCTACTCGGCTAGCTTCCAATTTCAAGAACTTAGCCAAATTTTCACCTCCTCCACTTCAGGATAGGGCGCATTTGATGCCTTGAGCTTCCAATTTCTCAGACTTAGCAAATTTTTCATGGCGCTTCAAGCTTCTTAAGGTGCATTTAGCAGGTTGAACTTCCATTTTGCTAGACTTAGATGAATTTTGACTCCTCAATTCTCAGCCTGGGTGCATATTGGTGGGTGAGCTTCAAGTTTCAGATTTTGAAAGATTTTCACCAACCTCTTAAACCCTGGGCGCATTTGGAGGCTGGGGCTTCAAGTTTCAGATACTTAGAAATTTTTTATGCCTTCTACCTAGCTTCCTATTTTTAGTAAATTCTGGAGCTCCCGTGATTTCCATGGATACCTGATTTCTGCTCAACTTGACCTTCGTGATGTAATTGTTGGGTCCACACCTGTCACTTGCGTTGACCTGCTATTTATAGTAACTGCTTGATTTTAGAATTTCTGCAACTTTGTTTGACGTGAAATTTGCTCCATGCGGTCCTTGTAACCTGTTTGTCTTGTTCACATTGGTGCTTCATGTTGACCTGCTATTTATAGTCTGTTTCTGAAGGTGACTTACTATAAATAGTAAGTACTCGGATTGTGTTAAAATTTTACTAGTGGATTCCTTGAAAGATATTAATCGTAATGGGATACTTCAGTTTTCGAAGATTTTGGTGTTCGACCCTTCATTTTGAGTCCTGAAGCTGGAAACCCTAATTTGACTTGCATGTTGCTTAAAAGATCTCTATTTGACCCCGTTTTTGTTGCATGTCACTCTGTTCGCGATGCTGAAGTGTTGGGCAGCTACCAGAGTGATCTTGCTAAAAATAGTAAGTGTCTGAAAAAGTGACCAATTAGCTACCGGATATGTTTGCATGTCACACAGCTCGAGAGATCTCATAAAACCTAGGAAAACCTAGCAAATTGGACTGCATGCGGGCACTGGCTAAAAATAGTAAGTTCTTGAAAAGTTATCAACTCTGCTTGCATGTTACCTTGTTGCATAGCTCTTGAAAAACCCATGAAGAATATGCTGACATTCACTGAAAAATCTTGCATGCAAACCCTAAAATTTGCTCTCGAAGACAACTCTGCATAAAGGGCCTGATCTTGGTTTGCATGTTACATCATTGCAAAGCTCTTGAAAAACCCACAAAGAATATCCAAACATGTGTTGAAGACTCCAACATGCAAACCCTAAAAATAGCCTCCGAAGTCAAGACTGCTGAAAGTTATCATCTCATCCTGCATGTTATATCATTGCGTAGGTTTCAGAAAACCCAAAAATATTCTCTAGACATACACCGAAAAACTTCGCATGCAAACCCTAAAAATAGCCTTTGAAGCTTGAGTTGTTGAAAATCAATATCTCGGCTTGCATGTTATATCATCGCGAAGGTTTGAAAAACCTAGAAAGATTCTCCAGACATGCATTGAAAACTCCAACATGCAAACCCTAAAGTTGGCTCCTGAAGCCTGGACTACTAAAAATAGCAAGTTGTCTATTTCAGCTCAAAATTTGTAGGCAAGCAGTTTGAAGTGTCTTAATCATGATGCAACAGTCAGAATGCAATTAACCAACTCAAATTGACCTCAAATTGACATGAAAAACGCAAACCCTAATTCTACAAACTTAGCCAAAATTTCAAATTTAAGTTCAAAGATGGGCACATCCCCTGAAAGATAGAAGAGATAGAGAGAGACAACAAAAAACCCAAAAGCCAAAAGACCCGAACGAAGCAAAAATTAGGGGGTCCCCATTCAAAATGGGGTGATGTGTGAAAAGGTCACAACACTTCCCACTGCCTTTTTCCATGATATATCCTTGATGATCTTTCCTTGATAATCTTTTACATTTGACTGATCTTAATATATATATTTTAGTATTGCTGAAAACAGCAAGAACTTACCTTTTTCATCCATTTGTAGAATTCGCCTGACCCTTTATTCTCCTCCAGTGAACATTTGTTCTTCCTAGCCATGATTCTTTCTTAAATCAGCTTTTATAAACTTAGGCAATATTCCTTGCACTTCCCTTCCTTTTGTTTCCCATTTCAACCTTTATTTATATCCCTCTATTTTGCCAAGGGATGTGTCTATTTATTAAATGGATATGGCCCCAATTTGATTGCAACTTTCTATTATTAAAGTTGCACCTTTTAGTTTGCTACTTTTAACTATTTTTGTTACCAAATGCATCAGTGCCCTTTAAAACCTTATTAGTTTAACTTTTTATTTGCTGATTTTAACACTCATCGATGCCTTTTGCTATTGCCTTCTTTTTTTTTGTTTTGACTTTATTCTTTTTTTGTCTTATACAGCTACAGCCTTCTATAATACGTACCAGCTCCATTAATTAAATCACTCCATATATATTAGTTATTATATTGACTGGTTATTAATAAATAATATTATATTTATTATATTGATTGATTGTTATATATTAATTGAAAATATATTTTTTATTATATTAGTTTTATATAAATGTAATAATATTTAAATTTTATATTTTTATATTTATATTGTTATTTATTTTATTTGTATTACAACGCATATAACGCTTACAATTTCGAGGGCATGACACAAGATTTCAGGGCCGTACTTCAAATTAGATGCAAATGGCTTAGGCGTACTCTTGACTGCTATTCTCTAGAGAATTCAAAGCAGCAATGATACTTCTGATCTGCATGTGTTTTCAGCTATACAAAGGCCGTACTTACCTAGGAAGGCGTGTTGGCTGGAAGCAAGGGCGATTGGCCTTTTGACCTGTTTTCTCTTTCATTGGTAGCACCCAGCTATTCCCCACAGATCCACATCCTCTCTAGCGTGAACTTCCAGCATATCAGTGCTAGGCGTTGGAAAATGCATGCCATTCAAGCTGCTGTAATAAAAATCAGACTTATGAAATTCATGACCAGCAAATGGGTATGCCTTATTTGTGTTTACAGTCAATAAAAATCAACTGGGTTTCAATCTTTTTAAGCATTCCTTTCCTATATTTGTGTATTTCAATTATTTTCATTTCTAGCATCAAAACCCTCAAAAACAAATAAACAGAAAAAACACACAAAAAATCAAGAAGTCAGATTCAAACACCACAGGGGTTGTTTCACTAGAGATATCACTTACCGATTAAATGTGTCTTAACAAGATAAATCCTGATTTAGGTCCTGCTATAATATCAAGCAATATTGCATATATATATATATATAGAATCCATAAATCTGATTATTTCTATTAGGGTTAATAATCGCGCATATGAGTACAAATAGGAAAATTATCATAACTCATTAGATAAGCCATGTTACATCTATACTTGTTTTTAGTATTCAATCACAATAGGTTTGAATGAGGGAGAATGATAGGTTGGCCCAAAGCAAACCTCACACTAAGCCCAAGAGCGGAAGAAATCAGAATCTATATTCCACATTTATATTGAAGAATCATAATTACTTATAAGACTCAATAATTGCTACAAGCATCATTATTGCATAATCACATATAATACATATATTCATATAAATATATATATCTATAATTATTACTAATTGGTTTCTAAACTTACAATAATCACCCTTGCGTACACACACACACACACACATACACACGCATATATGAATATATACATGGATATATATATATGTAAAATGCATACTGCATACTGCTGCTGTTCTGAATGCAGTTTTTATTTTATTTGCTGATCTCTCCACATCAGACTTTTTCATTTCATTTCCTGATGGTTCTGTTCTATCCCCTCTTTGTTCCTTTTATGCCATGTAAAATCCCCAAGAGGGGCGACCATATGGAGGGAGATAACCTTATGAGGAGAGGCGTCCCTTTGCTAATCCTCCGTTGCTTTTTTGCATTCACTAATCTTTAATTATTACTACCTTTTTCTGAATCGTTGCCTTTTCATGACTTTAGTTATTTAATTATAAATATTACTGTTTGCTCATTAATCGCTGCCCTCTTTTAATCACTGCACTACATTTCCAATAATATACATTATATATATATATATATTTTGTTTCTTAATATATTTATTTTAATATTAGTTTTATATATATTTTAATATTTATATTATAATGGCTATAATTATAATAATATTTAAATTGTTATTATTTATATTTATATTTTTAATATTTTTATGGTTATTTATTTCATTTCAATGCTTGGTTTTCTCTTATATTTTGGTGTTGCAATTGATCATGGCGGGGGGATGACAAAGACGAACTCAGGCCACCTATCCATCTAAATTTGCTAGTGAAAATTTTAACACTTCTCACTTTTTATCCCTTCATGGGTTATTGTGTGTTTGCAGGGAAGATGGAGAGCTTACCAAGCGTGAAATTCTGAAAGGTGAAAGACAAGTACTTGAAATTTGAGCATCGTGAATGCCCTTTGGTAATTGATGATTGTGGAGGTGCCAACAATCGCCATAGACCTAGTGGAAATCAAGAACAAGTCATCAGTGCTAAGGGATGAGTTCATCATGCTTAGGCTTGGCCCAATTTGAGTGTGTGGGATATTAGGTGGATTAATTGGAAGGAATTGAAGAAGCAAGGGTTCTAAGGAATCGTGTTCAACAACACACTCATGGATCCTTAAATGCCTTCTCCCCGCACTTGCTCTCTCATTCTTTGCAATATTGCAAATTTGTGTTAGATGGCCACATTGCTTTCCTCAACAATTTTGTAGAGCAGGGCTTTATCAATATGATCCTTCATTGCTTGTGATGGTATGTGATAGACGTTTTACAGATATTGTGTATGGCAATAGGAATGGCTTTCTAACTATCTTGACATTTGGGTTTGTATTATTGTTATTATTTATTATTAGTCTTTGGGTTGGTTTTCCTTGGGTAGTATTATTTATTGGTCTTGTAAATTTGTGAAATTGTTGATATCTCAGGGTGCATTATTGGTGGAAACTGACGCCTTTGACATTGTTTTGATTAAGGGGGGGTTAGGTATTTTTAATATGGAGAAAAACAACACAATGATTGAGAAGTTTGAAGGTAAATACTTCCACACATGGCAAGTCAAGCTACAAGTGATCCTTATTGAAAAGGATCTATGGGATGTAGTGAATGGAGTGACACCAAAGCCAACTGATGTTGATGGAATCACAAAATGGACTACAAAGGATCAAAGAGCAATAACTTTGATTGGTCTTGGACTTTTAGATCAATACCTCCACCACGTTGACTTATCAAAGACCTCGAAGCAAGTATGGGATGATTTCAGTGCATTGTTTGGATCACAAGCATCAAGTGCAAAAATGGGCCTAAAGTAGAAATTATTTCATATTAAAAATGATGGAAGGTGATAATATTGTTCAACACATTAGTAAGTTTCTCTTCCTAATGAATCAACTAGCTTGGATAAAAGCCAAGGTAGATGATGATGATGCAAAAGCTATTTTGTTGAATAGCATGCCTTCTACCTATAGTAATATTGTGTTCACATTGTACAAAGCAGATGCTACTCTAGAATTATAATCTCTACCTTGATTGATGAAGGAACCAAGAAAAATGATTCAACTACAGAGGAAACTTTAATGCTTTTGTCAAAAATAAGGCTAACAATTCCTCTAAATCCAGTTCTTCTACTTTGAAGGGAAATCAGTTCTCAAAGGACAAAATTTTGTTCTACTATTGCAAGAAAAGGGGCACATCATTATGAACTACATTCAATGTGCTAAGGATCTCCTTGAAGGCAAGCTAAATTCAAATAAGGCAATGATTGCAGACAATGATGAAGAATGTCTTTTTGAAATAGCTACCAAAGACCTCCACACGAGAATAGTGAGGAGGAATGCGTTTTCTAAATCAAATCAAAAGTTTGTATTTGTGCTTGGATGTGTTTGTCCCCAATCACAATTGTTGGTTGTTTGTGAATGGATGTGTTTGTCCCCATTCACAAGATGATGTGATTGGATGTGTTTGTCCCCAATCACAATTGTTGATTGTTTGTGATTGATGTGTTTGTCCTCAATCACATTTGTTGAGTAATTATGATTGGATGTGTGTCCCCAATCATAATTGTTGTGAGTAGAAGTGTGTGTCCTTGTTCATAACTGATATTGGATAGATGTGTTTGTCCCTATCCTTGGATAAAGTTCAAAAGTTTAGTGAGGATGGTTCCACTATTGCTTGTCACAAGTAGATTTGTACTCTTACCTTATGTTTTTGATGAACTACTAAACATGGTCATCAAGTATTGTCAATCCATTTAGAGAATGATGTAATACGGGGGGTGTTAGGAATATTACATCATTCATAGTTGTTAATATAGTAATTAATAATTTGGTTTGCTTGTTTGTTTGAGTTGTTGAAACTTGAAACAGCTCAATATATTAGGGAGTTGTTATAGGAGGTTTTCTATAAAATAGGATATGAGAATTCTATAAATATGTAATAGCTTATTGAACAAAAACATGAGAGAAAATATAATAGTATTTTGTGTGTTCAATCTGCTCATAATTATCTTATTCTTATTATATCCAATGATTATGCCCTACAACCCATTTATGTTTTGGGGATTGTAACAAATAGTAAACTGGGAATAAACAACCAAAAATATTGACGTTATGCCTTTTGCATTTTTTTGATTAATTGTTTATTGTGTTATAAAATGATGCTCCCAAAAGCTCTCCATAACAAGATTGTACATTGTTAAAGCCCAAAACAGATAATAGGAACCTTACATTTTGGAGTGTACACTGATGCTTCAGACGCTCATTTTAGTGTAGATGATTTTCTGTAGCATTTCTGTTGACCATATCTTGTTCACATTTTAAATTAATGTGATTACTTTCTATTTTATATAGGGAAGTACATCTTTTCATCCTGACTAGAAAAGTGTTAGGTAAGTGTCTGGATCCCAGCTAGAATAATAACTACACAGATTGATTCAGCACTTGGTTCAAACAAAACCTCTGCTAAGAGAGGGTGTTTTGCATTTCCATCAAGAGCCACATTGGTTTGCTGGTATTAATTTTTATTTAGGATTTTTAAAGGTGTTAAGTAAAATCTTGTGTTACATGGGACGTGTCCCCACCCTTCAAACCCCCATCTCCATATCCTTAGGTGTTTCGGGGACAACCAGGGGACATTCTGGCTGCCCGTGCCCACCCCCGCCAGCCTCCCCCCATGACCACCCAAAAGCAAATTTTGGAGACATCTCGGAAGTGGGGGACAGTAGGAAACAGTTAGGGGATGCTTGGCCATCCTTGAGGCAGCTGGGGATGTCTCAGATGACCCTCAACCATCTTGGGGACAGCCAAACATCCCCTACAACAAAGCAATTTTTTGTAATGTTTTAAAAAAATAAAAAATCATAAAAAGAAGACTGTTAAATATATCATGACAGCAGTATAGCAACAATTAAATTAATCATGACAGCAGTATAACAGCATTTAACTTACTCATGACAGCAGTGACAGCAACAACTGTAGTATAACATCAAGGAATATATCACGATTTAGATTCATGGTTAATGATATAAGTTATCTAACAGCAATAATTTGGATTTCTGATTTTATTGTTCATAAAAGTCTCAAACTTCAAAATTCTTTATATAATATTAGAGTCAGTTATTGTTGTCTGTTGCAAAAAAGATTAAAGGTGCTTTGGCTATGGTCTGGTATGTTGGGGTATTGTGTGAGAAGGTCAAACAAACAATTTCATTTTGGAATGTGGTTGGCATGCAGGCTTCTGCAGACATCATCCAACATCATTTTAACAGCATCATGTTATATTGCTGTTGTTCATTAGCTTGTAGAAATTTGAGTCTCTCTCTCTCTCTCTCTCTCTCTATATATATATATATATATATATATGAATCTTGATGTCCCTCCACTGTCCCTGAAACACATCCCCTGCCATCCTGTCGTCCCTGTCCCCGAAACGCCATAGAATGTATGTAAAATCACTAGGAAATAATTAAAAACTATGTGTTAACCTATCTAATGTAACTGCACATCATAAGAACTTTGTACACGTGAGTGTTTAATACATCAATACAATGTCAGATGGGTTGTGATGTGGTAGTAAATTGGTTAGAATTTGTTACTGTGAACTAGGTTCCATTTCAGGTCTTCTTGCAAGAAAGAGGGGTTTACCTAATCAAACAAATAAATATAAAGAATGAATACATCAGACAATGCATCTTTTTTCATTTCTTTTATCTTATGTCAGTCATAACACATTGCAAGTCATTATCAAGGGATCAATGGGCCATACACAATATAATATGAACTCATAGGAGAAGCCAAGTCAAGTTTCAAGTGTAAACTATTAAATTTCAAAGTTTATAATAATTTTGAGGCTGCATCTTGTATAAAGCCAATTTAAGCTAAGTATTTAGATACTATATTTCAAGGGTATTCAAAATATCAAGAAGACTGACAATGGCCATTTGAGCATTCTTACAAGACTCAGCAGGAAACTGAAACATTTGAGAAGGGTTGTCATATGAGCACACATTCACATATGTCGAATCCCATTTTCTCACCAAACAATAATTGTATGAAGCAATTACAGACATGTCAATTATAAAAAAAAATCTTCATTGAAGTTCTTTTCTATTTGTTTTCAAAGTGACAAGTAAGAAAATAGAAAATGCATTCATCAATAGGAGACAATCATCGAGAATATCGCTTTTACCACCTTATCGGAGCACAGAAAAAGGAAAAGTTCCAATACTGCTTCAGCTTTCAACCTCTTCACTACAAACATTATATTTGACACTCTATCCATGTGTCTATGCACGTTTCCTAAGAAGTCATGCAATACAAAGATGAACAATATGCAGCAGCCCACCTAAGGAAAAGTATTTTTTTAAACAGAACTATCTTCCTCCTTCCCCAAAATCCACTCTGTACCATTAAAACAAGCATCTGGGACATGATTTTAAATATAAAGAAATGCCTTACACGAGAAACAATAACCATCTGTATTTTTATGCACCATACCTAAAATAAGGAGACATACTGAAATTTAGTCTTCTTTCCTCCATAACATCGAACTACAGAGTAATACTAGTAGCACATTTGAAAATTCAATGAAGCATAAAGTAAAATTGAGTGGCTCCAGTGGATTACGAGAACCAATTGAAGATGGATTCTCATAAACTAATATGAGCATTTTGTTTAATTCTAGTTGTCATTTCCAAAATAACTATTTCTACCATAGAAATTTATAGTTTTATGTTTTATAACTCCAGCATCAAATCTCTAGCTATTTCCAACCAATATCTATAAAAAACATCATTCTTCAATCTGATAGATCAAACCATAGTATTTACAATCTCATAAAAAATTATGGCAAGGGAAAGTCACAATTTCAAAACCTATAGATTCATAGACCAACTAATTTTTATTTTTGCTTTGGGTTTCATTTCCACGCTTTGGATCATTCAC